>JACXGM010011935.1:0-24493 GCA_016801145.1 Umbra pygmaea
CAGAGCCTGCCCTTTTCCCAGAGCCTGCCCTTTTCCCAGAGCCTGCCCTTTTCCCAGAGCCTGCCCTTTTCCCAGAGTCTGCCCTTTTCCCTGAGTCTGCCCTGTTCCTCTCCCAGTGCCATGTCCTGCTCCTCTCCCAGTGCCATGTCCTGCTCCTCTCCCAGTGTCATGTCCTGCTCCTCTCCCAGTGCCATGTCCTGCTCCTCTCCCAGTGCCATGTCCTGCTCCTATCCCCATGCCAGTATCTGCCCCAGAGTCCGTGCCAGTGTCTGCCCCAGTCCCCGTGCCATTGTCTGCCCCAGTCTCTGGGTCCCTCTCTGTGTCTGTCTGTTCGTCTAGGTTTGTTTGTGCTGTGTTTTTACAGAGTCCTGTGTCTGCGGTGGTTCCGGTGCCTAGTCTGCCTTTGCCTCGGTCCTCGACGCCCCCTCCGGCCTGGCCACCTCCCTCGGGGCCGTTGCTGCTACAGTTGTCTGCCCGGACACAACCGTCCGGCCCGTTGCAGCTGCCTCCATCTTCCGGACCGCCGTTGATCCTTCATCCCTCCGGTCCGCTGATGCTGCCTCCGCCCTCTGGCCCACCGTTGGTCCTTCGTCCCTCCGGTCCGCGGCTGCTGCCTCTGCCCTCAGGCCCGCCGTGGCTCCATCCACCGGCCCGGTCTACTTGTCTCCTTTGCCCTGCCGTGCCTCCGCCTTCTGCTCCACGGATGTTGCCTCCACCCTCCAGCCCGCCAGGGTTCCATCCTCCAGCCCGGTTTCTGCCGCTGCGGTCTCCTGCCTGGGTCGTCTGCTACCTGGGGTCCTGTCACCGTTTGGCTCCTCAGGAGCTGCACCTTGGGAGGGGGATTCTGTAATGTTTCCCGGTTCCCCTTCCCTGGACACTGCCACTTCCTTTGTTTATGTGCCACAGAACTACAATTCCCAATGGACTACAGCTTCCCTATTCATGGCTCCTAAGAACTACAGTTCCCATACCCGGACTCAATTATCCTGATTCCCCACACCTGCTCACTGCATCTATTATTTAAGTCACACACCTCTCCTTGCCTCTTTGCGAGGTATTGTGAGTATACATTTTCAATTACTGAGCATTCATTTTCTTGTCTTGTTGTTTCTGGCCTGACCATAGCTTTATATTTCATTTACTTTCACTCGGATCATCCCTTGTACCTTTGCTTGTTTTTTGGATTGATATTCTGGCCTGACCTTGCAATGAATGTTCGTTATATGTTTTGGATAATCCTCTGTACCGTAGTCTGACCAGTTTATGCCTTGGGGTTTTTACAAGCCTGCCTGCCTGACAGCATTATCCAGGTTCCGCCTAATTGTCTTACCTCTTGCTAATAAACATTATTGTTCATTCTACCTTTGGAGAGTTTGATACCTACAGAGGAGAGCTCCTTACAGTAGGTAACGTTTTAAGTCTAATCCATTACCACTCCACAATTGTAATCAGTAACATAACAAACTTAGTAACGATTAGTTTTCATTACTTTTAAATTACTTTAAAAAGCTAGTTTATAACCAGTTGAATGGTATAGCGGGAGGTTTGTTTACATAACCTGGTTTAAGACTATTTCAAAAACCAAATTCTGAGGCCCCCAATATTTGTTTGCAATAGGACATACAGTAGTACTCCAAAATACATAGAATGGTCACCCCAATTTATGTCAATAATGGTAAGTGGATTATGACAGTATACAATACAATGTACAATATTATGTATGCATTTTAATGAAGCTTACACCACATTCCAAATTATTATGCAATTTATTTTTTACACAGATTTTCCTAAATAGTCAGTGTAAATGACAGTCAGTATAATTTTCAAGTCACCAACTATTAGGGTATAAGTCAAATTTATTTGAATAAACCACCTACTGAAAACAGTATTTTTTTCAAAAATAAAAAACTCTAAATACACTGTTCCAAATTATTATGCACAACAGATTTTCAAAAACTGTAATAGGTTGTACAGAACAAAAAAATTGCAATTGTTGAATTTGCTGCATTAGAAGGTCATATTTACTCAAATCAAAAGCTATTTTGATCAAACACATCTTAACAGGGCAAGTAACATGTTAACATAGGACCCCTTCTTTGAGATCACATTCACAATTGCTGCATCCATTGAACTTGTTAGTTTATGGAAAGTTTCTACCTGAATTTCTTTGCAGGATGTCAGAATAGCTTCCCAGAGCTGCTGTTTTGATGCAAAATGCCTTCAGACCTTAGGGTTAAGGTTAGGGGAGGATGGGGCCACACCATGAGTTTCTCTCCTTTCATGCCCATAGCAGCCAATGACACAGAGGTACTCTTTTCAGCATGAGATGGTGCATTGCCATGCATGAATATGATTTTGCTACAGAGGGCACGGTTCTTCTTTTTGTACCATGGAAGAAAGTGGTCAGTCACAAACACTATATACTTTGCCCAGGTCATTTTCACATTCTCAGGGTCCCTAAAGGGGCCTTCTAGCTCTCTCCCCCCCCTAAAGGGACCTACCGGCTCTCTTCCCCCCTAAAGGAGCCTACCAACTCTCTTCCCATGATTCCGGTCCAAAGCATGACACCACCACCTCCTTGCTGACGTCGCAGCCTTATTGGGACATTGTGAGCCATCCACCAACCATCCACTACTCCATCCATCTGGACCATCCAGGGTTGCACGGCACTCATCAGTAAACAAGACTGTTTGAAAATTAGTCTTTATGCATTTCTGGGCCCATTGCAACCGATTCTGCTTGTGTGCATTGGTTAGGGGTGGTTAGTAGGTATAGGTTTAGTAGGTTTATGCACAACTGCAAGCCTCTGAAGGATCCTACACCTTGAGGTTCGCGGGACACCAGAGGCACAGACATCTTCAAATACCTGTTTGCTGCATTGTAATGGGATTTTAGCAGCTGCTCTCTTAATCCAATGAATTTGTCTAGCAGAAACCTTCCTCGTTATGCCTTTATCCTCATGAACCCCTCTGTGCTCTGAGTCAGCCACAAATCTTTTCACAGTACGATGAACACGCTTACGTTTTCGTGAAATATCTGATGTTTTCATACCTTGTCCAAGGCATTGCATTATTTGACGCAGCAGAGAGATCCTTTTTCTTTCCTATATTGCTTGAAACCTGTAGCCTGCTTAATAATGTGGAACATCCTTCTTAAGTAGTTTTTCTTTAATTGGGCCCACCTGAAAGACTTATTATCACAGGTGTCTGAGATAGATTGCATGATCCAAGGAGCCCAAAGACACAATACCATCCATGATTTTGATTGAAAAACAAAATATTTAATGTTTATGACACTTAATTTCAATTTGCATAATAATGTGGAATGCAGTGTATTGTTTGACAAACACTTATAGCACAGTTTGATAATTTACCACCAGAAAATGCAGTTTGGGAACCATTAACCAATTATGTGATTCACTTAACATGGTGACTTATATGACAGCGATATAACACAACTTACATTGTTATTCATTACATCTGAAACTGTACAGAACACTTTTAATTATTGATACATTTTTCAATAGACAATTAACAATTACCTTATATCAAAGTATTCAATTACAGTTTTTGGCCAGTAACATAACTGATTACAGTAACAATTTAATTGTAATCTGATTTCTGTAATCAGATTACTTGTAATCAGTTGCTACCCAACACTGCCGCTCTCCTGGATTCCGTAATTGCAGCCTGTCTCAGGTCCGCTTTGTTGTTATCCCTGTCTCGTTCTCTGTAAGGCAATTTAGAAAAAAATTGCATTATATGCATTTTGACTGATGATATAAATGATATATATATATATATATATATATATATATATAAGCTACTAGTTATATATTAACTACACTTTAATAGTTATAAAGTTACTGTTTAGTAAAGAAGTTATGAAATTAGAACAAAACTTTAACGCTCAGATGAATGCAGAGTTGGAATATTTAATATAATGTACTTTAAACATCTAAACAACAAAAGTAGCACTCAGAATCAGGAACTCAGGAACTGGTAGCCGAACAGCAACACAGACAATGACTGACACTGATCACAAAAGAAGTGGAGGTCTACAGTACACACAAATCCTAATGAGGCTAACAGCAAACAGGTAGGAATGATACGGGATGTGAATAATTGGATGATAAAACGTTGAAGTCAGGGGCGTCATGCACCAATTTTTTTTAAGGGGGCACAGTGTGCAGTAGAGATGCGTGATTGGTGGTTATATCAACCGCAGATCGGGCGGATGATGTGACAAAAAATAATAATTTAATTAAATATGAAAATATATACATTGTTAAATATTGTTACCTACATTGGAAAAAAATCGAGCACACTTTGAAATAGTCAAGTTCACTAAAGGTAACAAAAAGTTTAAATCAAGTAGACTATGGTAGCCTACCAGCATTTTTTCCTCTCCAGTGTGCAATAAGAAAGTAGAATAGGCCTACAGTGCAAGTTCACCAATGATTAATCTCCCATGTCGTGTCTCGTTCTATACTAAGAACGCAAGGGCTAAACTTATACAAACACCCACAGCAAATAAGCAGGTAAGAAAAATAGTCAGAACACTTTGCTCATTAATTAGATGTGCAAGGAAAGCACTCAAGTCTTGGGGTTGTTATGGACAATAAAAAATGTGAACATGCATGTTGCACTGTTGTGCGGTGGACTTTCAGAATGAATAGAGCTGGCGTTTCTTCAATATCGAGGCTCCATACTTTGTTTATTATATGATTCTTAGGCCTGCTGGTATAAAATTAATTGCACTGTCATGCATTCAAAATTAACGGGAGTGTTCAGAACAGGCTCGTCCTGCCTAGTCGTCACCCCTGAACATGACAGTGCGAGTGCGTAGAGTTCCGGAATGTTTATTCTGGAGTCACCAGCTTTTCAAATTCCCTTTCAGACACTTCCTCTATTCTACTGAGTGATCTTGTATCACACGTTTTGTTGTGCGCGTACCTCCCACACTGTGATATTTTGAGCTTATGATCTGTTTAAACCATATTATGTCAATGGTTTCACATGTCATTGGCTGTTGAATCAAACCATAAAGTGACAGCTGAGGGAAAATTACAAGCTAGTTCACGTGTTCTCAACACGTATCCAACAGTTCTGTGAAAACAAACAGCCAAATCCTACATAGATGATAGCTCCAGGTGAAAAACTACAATGCAGAAAAAATATTTTAGCAAGGTAAGAGACTAGCTGGCAGGTGCGTCACAGTTAGCTACAAGCAGTATCGTTGCCTGATCCGCTACACACTGTAGCTAGATAGTAATAAACCAAATATTTACCCAACTGATTTGTAAATTAAAATGAAATCAACTACCGTTTAGTAAAATAAAGATATATCTTCTTAAGAGACTTTGTCTGTCAATGTCAAATAATCTGACTTTGTTTTTAAAATCCCTTTACTCAACCTTACATGTCACACAATGACACAAAACAGTACAAAGACAAATCAAACTGGGGGTTGCAGACGCAACAATCTGTAGTACAATAGAGTAGCTGAGGTTTACCAAGGTTTTTTCGGAGCCTATTTCGGCCAGATCTGCTAGCTCTCACTCTATTTTTATCACTGTTTAACATCTATACTTTAAACATTCATAATTCATAATAAAAGTGATAAGAGTTCAATAAAGTTATTGTTCCTCACCAATTCGTTTGTATAACGATTTAAGGTTATGTGATGTAGAGGGAGATCAACATGCAGGATTGGTGGTTGTTGAGGATCGTCTTTTCAATTAAAACCTTTATAATACCTCCAGGGCATACACAACAGCTGCAGGGTACGCGGCTAGCGAAATGAACAACAGATACTTATACTTAGCATACGGGCTCTCAACAGCGGCACGGGACGCTGATAGCTAAACATAAGACATATAGTACATATACACTTCAACTAGAGGGACTCACTTGTCACAGCTATGTACGTGGCTCCTGGACAGGTTTACAGGCTTGGCAAGCGGCCCTGGGGTGAGCGTAGCAGGGGGCCCAGTCGTCACCGTAGGAGGGGGCGCAGTCGTCGCCGTAGCAGGGGGCCCTGTTGCCATCATAGCAAAGGGGCCCTGTCGTCGCCGTAGCAGGGGGCTCTGTCGTCGCCGTAGCAGGGGGTCCTGTCATTGCCGTAGCAAGGGGCCCTGTCATCGGCTGTGCAGGGGGGCCTGTCACTGGCTGTGCAGGGGCAGAAGATTGAGGTCTCAGCACTTCCTCGGTTGGCCTAAGGGTCCCTTCCAGGGTCTCTGCTCCTGCTATAAGGAAGGCCTCCTCCAGCGTCATGTCCTCTGCATCCTGCTCCACCAGGATCTGCAGCAGGACCTCCAGCTCTTCGTCCCCAAGTGGCTGAGCTGGAGCCTGGTGTTGAGCTGGCTGAGCTGGGGCCTGGTATTGAGCCGCCTGAGCTGGAGCATGGAGTGAAGCCAGCTGAGGTTGAGCTTAGAGGTCTACAGCCAGGGCATCCTGGAGAGGAGGCAGCATCAGCTGGATGTCAGCAAAGGGGCCTGTGGCAGGTGGAATGTCTGTGTACACCCAACATGGTACATGGTGCCACACAGGCCCCTGGTGGGGCTGACGCCACCTGCCCTGGCTGCCAGTCAAACAGTACCTCGGCCTGCCTACAAGGGCTATAACTCCCCCCAAAAAATACTTGGGGAGACCCAAATCCTCCTCCTCAAAATTCTCCTCGTCTGAGGAAAATAAGTCCAGCTCCCCTTTTGCATGGGGGTATTCCCAGGGCTTTGGTGATGTAGTTGCTGCCGGCTGGAAATACTCCCTGTATGGCCGCATAGGAGGAGCAAAGTCGAAATAACGGGTGAGCCGTTCATACTCCTCCTCTGCGGTTTCTGCCTTTGATCTGAAGCTCTCTTTTTGAAGGTCGGACATTCTGTAACAATTTAAGGTTGTGGTGTCATGTAGAGAGGAAGATAAACAGGCATAAATGGTGGTTGTTGAGGATCATCTTTTTAATTATAACCTTTATAATACATCCAGGGGATACAGAACAGCTGCAGGGTACGCAGCTAGCGAGATGAACAACAGATACTTATACTTAGCCTACACTTAGCCTATACTTAGCTAAACATAAGACTGTATACACCTCAACTAGCGGGACTCACTTATCACAGCTATGTACGTGGCTTCTGGACAGATTTACAACGAATAATAAGATGACGTACCAGCAACAGAATACAAACGTCACTTTTCACAATGTCCGACATCTCTCTCTCAGTCTGTTCAGCTTATGTAGCCTATTGCTAACTAGCTAAGTGAACACGGCTGACTGTTGTTACTAATCAGAATCTACAAGCACATTACACTCTAGCTTACCCCTAGTCTCGCGAGAACAGACTGGAAGAGAGATGTCAGAAATTAAAAGGTACATACACCATTCTGATGAGTCCATTCTCAGTTCAATATGCCCTTTGAATGCCAGCCCACACTGGGCTGGTGTTGACAGTTTGACTACTGATATAAGCTCTCATGTATGGTAAAAGCTCAGAACTATCCTATGTGAAGAACATTCCACACATTCCATACATTTCAGTTCGAAATTATGTTGCAACATTCACAGTTAAGGTTAGGTATGAGGATACTAACGGTTAAGTTGCATTAGGTTATACTAATGGTTAAGGTTAGATATGACATTATTGAGGTTAAGGTTAGGATTAAGGTTAGGGTTAACATTACAAAAAACGGACAATCGCCCGTCGACATCACGCAAGCAATGTAGAACAAAACACACACAAAGTACCGGTCTGGATTTGAACTTTCAAACGCTGGCATGCAACTCACGGATTTATACGCCCGTCCACCCCGACCTCCACCCAAGCAAAAAATATGCTATTCACATGCTACGTCATGATCTTCAGATGTTCATATTTAACGTTATTCGAGTGTTAAATGCAGTTTCCTACGAACGTAATTGACCCTCTCATATGTTCATATTTCACATATTTCGGTTTTACAAAATAGTTACCTCAGAACGTATTTCATGTGATTTTGGGCTCGATCAAATACATCGTAAGAAATTAAGAGGAGGTTTACAAATAAACAGTTGCATGTAATTAGACAAGAATATGGAAAATTGGGCTAATTTTAAGACAGTTTGTACTGGTTTAGAGCCTTGAAATTTTGTTAGAACCTGGCAACCTTGGCTGCAACACTTTTTCAAGATCTTGATTCACCAATGTAAGCTTAGAGAGTAGGCTAATGATCTTGAAAGAAACAGTGTTGATTATCTTCTGAAGAGTCAAACAAGGAAATGCTGTTGTAATACCAAGGTACAGTACTGTAGGCTATAAAAAAAATCTGTACACACGTAATTATCATTACTATTAATGAGTTTCATAACTATCCTGCACACATTTAATGAATGAATTTCTCTGTTAAAATGAAGTGATGGTTTTTGCTGTGCATGTTTCAATGACAGCATCCAAGCTGTGCAAGTCAGACCCAAAATATCAGACCAAAAACATCCAGAGCTAACACGAACATCTTTGCTTAGAATACCAGGCTGTTTAGTACTAGGTGTAATGTGCTGCTGCGTTGTTTTCCTTTTTTCCATTTGTTCCCTTACCTTTGAACTTACTGGGCCCTTCTCCCTCTCGGGCACTTATGTGTTCCGGGACCTTCCAGATTTACAAATTAGGCACTGGTAGATTTGTCATTTGTCACAGAAATTAAATAAGCCTGGTCTGAAAAAATGGCTGATTAAAAATGTAAGTTTATGGCATCGCTAAAGCTACTGTGTGCGTATAGATCATTGAATATTTACTGGTGTGGAAAGCAGTAAAACAATGGAAGAAAAAAATAAAATTAATTTAGACTCAACTTTAGCCTACAGTTCTCCAGTCATCTTATAATAAAGCTGTTAATTTTTATCATTTGAAAAACAGAGCCATTTGTTTATTTTTTGTTTGTACTCTTCCAAACAGCCATAAACCTTTAGCCAAATATCAAAACACAGCCAATATTGATTTTTGATTTTGTTTCAATTAGTACCTGTGACCCGGACTATATTTGCGAATTAAATTAAATAGTTTAATACTATCATAAAATTTAAGATAAACCATTCTGATGAAAAACTATCATTATTATACCATTAACAACACAATCTCTTAGGACTTGCTGCATGAATTGAAGCTAGACAACAAGGAAAACTGTCTAACCATTTAGAGTATTTATATTTGCCATTACATATTTTTTACTGTTTAACTGAAAAAGATCAGGTAATTTCGCCACAATTTGTAGGACAGATATTTGCCTTCTTCAGTCAATTAATGGTTGCAAAGGCGTGTGTCTACTTTAAGACAAACTGCAACAGTGTGTTATATAAAGTGCATGCGCTTGCGAGCAGCACACTCAATGCAGAGAAGCCGCATGAATGGTGCTGCAGAGAAGACGTACCTGTCTTGCCTTCATATTTAAAAAAAATTCTGCTTTTTATATTCTCAGTGGATTCAGCAGGGGTTTTACAACTAAATAAAAATGCTTTCCAAACATCAGACTTCCTTTTTCCCTCTCACGCAACCAATATACATTCACCTTTTGTAAGCACCATCTCTCACCTACCTCCCCCGCATCCATTTCACTAACTCTCATAATGTCTCACCACACCTGTTCTTGCAGTGCTGTCTACAAGTGTCACGTTACATTAATAATGGAATTTTGTAAGGTAATGCAGCCTAATACTTCTGTGAGTCAACTGAAAATAGTAGAGAGCTTCAGTTTGTAATATTATTTATTGTTTTACTTATATAATATGTAATGCTATACACAGTTCACTGGCAAAAATCACACATGACAAATGCAATAACCAACAATGAGAAGGAGCAAAGAGAGTCTAGATATACTGTAGGTCCACTCCTGAATGAGGACCCAGGCACAGGTATGCGTACTTAAGTCAATGGGTAGTTAGGAGACGGTGATAAATAATAAGGGGAACTGGAGTGCCGGATTGGGAATGAGCAGAGCAGCCCACCTGGAATGCTCCTGATTACTCATCCATAGTATATGAAATGCTCTAACTTTATGAACTGAATGGGCACAGACACACTCCAGAATCTGGTGGAAAGCATTCCCAGAACAGTGGAGGCTGTAACAGATGGTGGGGGGAAACTCCATATTAATTCCCTCAGTTTTGGAAGGGCATGTCTAATATGGGCGTGATGGTCAGGTGTCCACATACTTTTGATAGTAGTGTATGTCTGTATCTTGGTGTGAAAATACATGGTCTGTAAAAAATAATGGAAACACATGATAAAATATTAACAATATGAACTTTGAAAGGTAGACATCCACTACCTGCTGAAAAACATGTTGCTATTGTTACTAATGTCACAGATTTTTCTAATTGGAATAAGGGCTTCTGTTCAGATTACAGTTATGTACAGGAGTAAAGTATAGCTTAATTTTACTAAATACACACAGTTGTATGCAAAGGTTTAGGCACCCCTGACAATTTCCATGATTTACATTTATAAATAATTGGGTGTTTGTATCAGCAATTTCATTTTGATCTATCAAATAACTGAAAGACAGTAATATTTCAGTAGTGGAATGAGGTTCATTTAATTAACATAAAATGTGCAATATGCATCAAAATGAAATTAGACAGGTGCATAAATCTGGGCACCGTTATCATTTTGTTGATTTGAATACCTGTAACTACCTAGCACTGATTAATTGGAACACACAATTAGTTTGGTGAGCTCATTGAGCCTTGAACTTCATAGACAGGTGCATCCAATCATAAGAAAAGGTATTTAAGGTGGCCAAGTGCAAGTTGTTGTTCTCTTTGACTCTCCTCTGAAGAGTGGCAACATGGTGGGCTCAAAACAACTCTCAAATGACCTGAAAACAAAGATCAATCCACACTTTCAAAATTTTAATTGTCCATTGAAAGTACCAACAGGGATTCTAAAACTGGAGTTTCAGTGGGCTGGCCATGATTATATCCCATGAGTTATTTTCTAATTAATTTCATGTTAGCATAATTAATTTATACAATAATATTAGTTTATGCACCTGAATGTTTCTAGGTTGATATAAAAGTCAGTTTAGGTTTACATTTCCACTTATTTTCTCCTGTGTCACTGGTACTGGGTATTAGTTAACAATATCTTAATTTATAAAAGTATAACAAAACTTCAATAATGAATCAAGTATGTTGGCAGAAAGAGGGGAAAACGTTTTTTATTGTCATAATTACAGTTATCCCAAAACAATCACCAACTCTTTATCAGCTTTGAAAAACAATACTGTAACCTTAACGGTAAAAAGACACAAGTTACTTGATTAGAAGCATAGAAGTAGTTTAATCAGTCAACAGGATTGTTCTGAGGAACGATAAGAACTGATAGCAGTCAGGTAGACTCCTGCTGTGGTGTTGAACCTATTACTTATTATTTATAATGTATTCTGATAAGTTAACAATTGCCTTGACTGCGTATACACATGTAGAGAAGCTAATTAAAGGTGCAGTATGTAATATATGTACTGTAATACATCAACACATGACACCAATGCTTCATCAGATATTAAGGAAACATGTTAAGCTGAAATACTATCTTTTCTGACAACAATGCTAATGTCAGTATTTTGTTCGTTTGAAATTTACGTTCCGTGATGGAATTTATGTTTATGTTTTGGCCTGTGTGTTGTTATCAACTGCCCATTTTGACAGCACGCCCGGGTTGACATTCATACCTGTAAAAACGCAAACCCAGGGTGCTAAAGCCATGGAAGCAGCAAACAAACGAGATCAACAGAGATAGATTCTACCCACCCTAAAAAACCTCTGCATGCTTCTAAACAATTGCGTGACCAGAGAGGTAGTAAAACACAGTTCGCTTGTCATGGTAGCACTGATCTTGTTTGTCACATTAGTTTTGATTCTGGGAAGGAGGGGGCAGAGGAAAATGACTCAGGTATTTTGAATTTGGACTGCAGTACCCATTTAAAACGCCAGGCCATCAGTATTACATATTGGACCTTCAAGTTAGTAAGCTAGCTAACGCTAGGCTAATTATGTGATTGCGTCATCGCAAAACCATATATATATTGCTCTTCATTTTTTCTGCTCATTCTTAATTTGTTTTTGGCGCCTTATAACTACCTGCAGTTTTTACAATATCAACTCCATTCCAGCAGCAGGATATACATCCTAGTGCTATGCAGTGCACTTGTAGATTTGTAATTGATCAGGACAATTTTTTGTTGTAGTTTTTGAGTGATTAATTTTTCTATTCAAAATGAATTGAGGAAAAGTTAAGCCATGTAATTGGGTCTAGAGGAACGGAAAAAAAAAGAATAATAAAAGATGTGGCGGTGTGAACAAATTATATCAACAGAGTAAATATTTCAACATAGCAGTTCTCAAAATCGGTTTCTGAACACATTTGAGGTGAGAAATAAGCTATCCAGCTGCTGAATCTGCACTCATATTAGGTCGACAACACCTACTTAAAAATATACTTTTTGTGCCATGTCAATAGAGCAGGTTAGCTAATAGCTTGCTACTTCAAGCTTATGGGTTAAAAAATAATATAGTTTGAAAATTGTTGAAGTAGCTTTAGCTGGCTAGACACATATATATGCTATAATCATAACTACCTCATGAAAATAAAGATATACAAATAAGGCTTTTCTAAATTGTTTTCCATGAAATGGGTAGGAACGAGATGACCTATGCCTACTGCCTAGGAGGGGCCATGCTGTTAGTGTGGTTCGAACAGAGCTGATGATGACTCCAGTAAGTGCCAGCATTATCATGAAAAAACTATAATATTTCATGGTTAAGTATAGACCTTTCTAGGTAGCTAGCTAGCAATCACATAGCAGTTTCTCAAAATTGTAGTTTCTAGTTGAAAATGCTAAGATTTTTATTGTGGCTTTTGTCACCTTTCAAATCAATTCAGCTTTTATGAACTTTTTGTTCCTCAATTGAAATTCTGTCTTTAATTTATTAGCCTGGTATCTCAAAACAATTTGCCATACAGAGCCGCTGCCTTAAATTTAGTCCTAGTTGGATCTAATTGTTATTGGATGCACCAATTGACATGGAAGATGATTTCATTTTTCAGTATTTAAAATATTTAAACATGAATGAAAATGGCAGTTTGTTTCCTCCATTGTGGCAATGTCATCATGTGCAGCTCTGATACGAATGGTCCAGGGCCACACAAAGCACTTTATGATGACCAAAGTGGGTGTTACTTGGCAGTGGCCATTCTGCTCAGTCACCTTGGCATGTTTGGCTACTAGAACAATGGCACAGACCTTGGATCAGGTGGGGTTAACAGACTGAGAAACGGAAAAGGTTGAATATGACTGCAAACACTACTGCTATTATGCTTCCTGAATGAATACTGTCCTCTCATATGGTAAATGCTTCCACCCACACACAAATGTCTGTTGAATTGGCTCATATATCAAAAAGAGACTGAATTGTTGCTGTTAAGGGATTATTTGGATTAATGGATACATGTGAAGCTGTGGTGTAGATGAACTGTGACCTCTGTGTGTTTTTCTGTGAAGACATTTGGAGATGGACCAGGGCACAGTCAGTGTGGGTAGAGAGCGGAGAACGGGTTGGATAGATGAGGTATCTCTAATTGGCAAGACAATCGACTCATCTGCACCACTAAAAACATTTATTACTAGAAGTCTGGAGATAGGTAAAGTGAGATGTGAAGGGAGCAGTGGGAAGAGAGATAAAGAGTGCATGTAATATGAGTGATGGGAGTCCTCCACCTGTCAATAAGACTGATCTTTCCTTCTGCTTGAAAGTCTTGTGTACAGTAAATAGGTTGTGTTTCAAAAGTGGTAAATTAGGGGTTGGAAAACAAAATCAGATTTGTATGCTATGCATATCAGCACATGTAGTACAGACAGACAGATACACAGACATATTACTCAGAGTCAGACAGATAGACATAGTACTCAGAGACAGACAGACAGACATATTACTCACTGCATCAAAATCCCGCGCAACCACCCTACTAAGTTTAAATGTAAATTTAATCTATCTTCATGTTGGCAAAATTACAGGTGTAATCCAAATACACATTGCCAAGCCATTCTGATTCTAATCACACTGCTCGTTCAACACAGACAAATGTAGTTTATACACGCCTGCAGAGGCTATACATTCATACAGCCACATATACATTTACAGAGAACGATGTGGCAAGGTATACCCCATCTGCCCATCCACCCCTCCACCCCAGGCAGCATTCCACCAATTTGTGCCGCCCCGTGCTGCCCCGTGCTGCGTCAAGTAGTTACCGTTGAGAGCTGCTATGAACAAATTAAAATGGGTACTTCAGGATCATATGCAAAACCAAGATTTACACTGGGACATTGATTCCAAGCACCAAAACCTGTGAGTTGAGATGACATTCCAAATGTATTTAAGGACAGATAACTTGATTCCAGTGGTGTACAGTAAAGCCATTTGTACACATGCTTGTTTTGGACTACAGAAATACTGGGTTGTGTATCTCACTATTCTAAAATATTCTAAATGATTTTAGGGGCAAGGCAACTAATTTCCCAGGGCACCAAGGCCATCAGCCAGGGCACTAATGCCATCAAGCAAAATAACCAATTCAATTGCTTTGGAACCCAAAAACACTTCTGTTAAGGAAAAAATAAGCAATTATAGAATAGTTATTCATGAAGCATGTGTGGCCCCATGGTTTACTAACTAGTAAGTAACTAGCAAAGAATAAATAATTGACAGACTGTACCCTCTTAATCTGTCTCTTCCCTCCTAGTTGTAATGGCTGTTATCTTTGAATGTATATACCCAGTAGGAGAGACCAGGGATGGTTGTAACATGGAATAGTTGTGGACAGATGGCTCAGCTGATATGGAGTCTGACTTATAGTCAGAAGATTGCTGGTCAGGGCTGATTCTAGCTGGGGGCAAACACTGTTCGCCTGGCAATACTATATTATGCCGGCAACACAAATTCAGATTTTA
This sequence comes from Umbra pygmaea, assembly GCA_016801145.1. Classification (NCBI taxonomy): domain Eukaryota; kingdom Metazoa; phylum Chordata; class Actinopteri; order Esociformes; family Umbridae; genus Umbra; species Umbra pygmaea. The sequence goes on from JACXGM010011935.1 coordinate 14,982, forward strand.
ATTTTCAAAATAATAGCGCTTGTTTTAACACATTGCAATAATCATTGTGAATTTATTACAAAGCTAGTGAATTGTAACCAAATGCAATGTATTGTGTGTATTAAACAAGTTTTTTATAACAACTTTTCATTAAAAACCGTAACAAATATGTTGTACATATAAATATTGTTTTATCCAACAATAGACTAATTTTAGCAACACATGAACATGGACAAACTACCTATCTACATAATGAATTGACAATTATTATTGTAATAATTAACAGGCACTATTATTTTGAAAATAAAAATCTGTGTTTCCCTGCAACATATAGTGTTGCTAGAACCGGTCCTGTTGCTGGTTGGATTCCTGACTGTGCTGAATGTTATTGGGTCCTTGAGCAGGGCACTTTACCCTAAGTTGATCCTGGGGGATATCCATGTACTTCGCTCTGGATAAAAGTGTCCCCTAAATAACAAATTTAATGACTTGCAATTCCTCAAATCAGGAGAATCCTATGATTTACTGTACATATGCTGTTTTCAGTCCCTTGTGAAAAAGCAATTCCTTGCAATAAACTCAAATTGTATTCACAGAAATTCTACAGTGTTTGCCAATGGCCACACACTGGTCTGTCTTATATAAATTATGCATTTTAGGCTGTGCTTTGTGTAACACAGTTCAGCATAGTGTATGTAGCCATCATCCCATAAACATTATTTGACATATTTTTTAAATAGACTAAATGTTTACAGCATTTGTAAGCTGATCACTTGAAATAGTACCTGTTACGTATGTGGAGCAATGTCAGAGGTGTGTGTTTGTGTGGGAGTAGGTGAGTATGAAAGGGAGTAAGGCAGTGAATATTTATGAAAAGGTACTGCTATATACTGTAGCGCAAGGCAGGGGATTGTGTCATGTTATTTGAAAACTGAAGTATGTATTACAATGCCAAAATAAAAACATTTGTATAGTGCCCCTGGATTTTCTTTGTGTTCACCTCATTTTTAAACTTAGACTATCAAGAAAATGCCTAGATTAACAGCACCATTGACTTCTGTAGGCACTCTGGCATATTTTTGCATTCTAGGCAAAAAACAAAATGCCCTATAATAACAGTGGGAAAGTAGCAAGCCAAAGGAACTTACTCTTTTTGCTGTTGTAAGGTAGCAGGTGCAGGAATTTACGCACATATTCACCGTTATATTCTAGCAAGAAATGTAGTCCCTGCCACAAACAAATATATGACACACAGTAGTATTATTATTAGTTAGGGATGCTCATATTGACCGTTTAACAGTTAACCGAAAGTAAAACATTTGACCGATTAATACTATCAGTTAAATGGTTAAGAAGTGTTTTTAATTTTTTACGTATATATAGCCTATATTAGTTAAATTTGGGGGCCCCAAGCAAAATGGACATGGTGGCCCCCCAACCCTTCACCCTGCACGCAAAACCTACAGGAACCACAGCATAGCCATAAAGTTTAAGTTCACCCACACTTTATCTAAATAAAAAAGGTTTACAGTGCATAAACTGCTGTTGCATAAACTGTGCATAAAAAATGTTTAAAGTGCAAATACTTGTGTATAATTACATTTTTACAAATTATAAGTCGTGCTGTAAATGAACAGTTTATGGTAACACACATTATATCTATCATGTAATATATTAGGTATCGGGTAATGATAAAAAATGTGTAAACCTTTAAGAAACCATTTTTAAAACATCTATAAACATTACATAGAGTGTAAGTACCCGAGTGAACTTATACTCAAAGCTGGTGCACCCGGCAGCTGTTGTTGATCTGTTCTGTATGCTATTTAGACATTAAAACAAATACGTGAATTTTTTTGTATATTTAACGGGTTACAGACACTCGTCAATTAAATTTTTTATTTAAAGCCAATTGAATCTTATAATATTATCAGTTAACGGTTAATAATCGGTTAACGAGTTCTGGTTGTCGGTCAGGAAAATGACCCGAAATGAGCATCCCTATTATTAGTACATTATGAGGTTTCCAGCAGTAACTGGATCTCAATAATTATGTAAAGCAATAAATGCTTTACATAATTATTGTCAAGTCATGATTATTATTATTATTTTCAAATTCACGCAAAGCACTGTTACAACTAAAACAGCTTGTATTTTCGAGAAACTGCAATGTGATTGCGTTGCAGCAGTGGTGCGTGATGCAAAGTGTCCCAAAAGTGAATGTCCTTATTTCCAGTGGCTCCTAAACATTTTTGGTTACTGTACCACCAGGGGTCCTAGTACCCAGGGTTGAGAACTACTACCAATGCAGAAGTGGTTTGCTGAACTATTGTTTTGTTCTATCTGCAATTGAACAACTATTTGGACAAAGTTGCATTCAGAAGTAGTGATGTGCGATACCACATAATTCCTATTCGATCCGATACCAAGTAATTCCCAGGCTGGTATCGCCAATACCGATACCAATACCAATACTTTTTACGTATTGTATTTGTAGTGTGATGTGACAACTAGTTTAAAGTAAAAAAGTAGGCTGTAGGCGTACCAATTCCAAATTACAGCTGCATAATGACAGTACAATAAACTACTCTCATATTATTTAATTATAAAGAAAATCTCAGAGACTCGTAGGCTACAGAACAACATGTTGAAAATTAAATCCTTAACAGACGTGAATAACTGTCCCACAGTCAGTGATAGCAATAGTCACGTTATCTCCCTGTACCTGGACAACTTAAAACAGGTTGAAAATTAAAGCCTTAACAGACGTGAATAACTTTCCCACAATCAGTGATAGCAATATATTCGCGTTATCTCCCTGTACCTGGAAAACTTATGCCGCTGCAGGGTCTTTGTAGCGGGAAGTTAAAGAAGGGCTGCTGCTGCAGCCGGCTCTGTCACAGAGGCGCTGTGCACACACAACTCACCGGCGGAAGGAGAAGTAGTTCCTTTCCCTAACCGGATATAATTAGAATTTTCTGGTGACAACAAGTAACTTATGATAACTTAAAAGCTCACTCCAAATTACTGAGTTGAAATATCGATCTTTTTATATGAGAATGATACTAGAGCAGGAGTTGTTGGTATCGTAAATATCGATACTTTAGTATCGATCCACACATCACTATTCAGAAGCCCACACCAGAAGCAGGGTTGATGCACATTGGACTTTTTCTGTGAAAATATACAGATTTCAAATTGGAATAACTGGCCAAAATATATATTTTAAATACCGATAACTCACACGTTGTAAACTGCATTATACAAAAACTCACGTTTTGGAGTGAAAAGATCCGATATGAGCTTTAAATTGTTTTACCACTAAACCGGTCTTTGCACAGCTAGCAGAAAACAATTGTTTGCCCCCTGCTTTTCGATAGGTTTTGGTATAATGCGATTATTTTCAGCTCTATGATGTGGAGAGGAAACTGTTGATTGTAAAGGTTAGAGGGGAGGGTAGGAAGTGGGATGTGAGGGTGTTGCTTGGGGGTGGGGAGAAGAGTGGGGTGGTGTCTGGGGCTGTATTAAATTATCTTCGGGTGATGGGTGTAGGTAGGACAATTTGAATTGGGTGGGCCATGACCGTCCTCACACTCCGGTACAGTAGGTGGCAGTATATGCACCATTGAGTCGGTTGTGATCTGCCAGAATACACAGAAGTAGAACATGCTGCAGAGTTCTGCTAACATTACTGATTCTGGTAAGTTTCACGTTTCAACTTGTGGTAAACCAACTATACATTTCTTAGCTGTTTTGTTTAAAATTATATTGATTATGCTCATAACAGAAGCAATTAGTAGCTGTGCCTGCTTGGGTACCGTAAATGTAAGCTGACTAGCCAGTCAGCTAATGTGATACAGTTTTGCTAACAATAGCTAAAATTGTTAGCACGCTACATTCTAACACTGCCATTGTTGACTCACTAAATGTTAACAATGTAAAATTTGGCTTCACAAAAAGCTGACACTGTTTAGGGTGCAATGGACATGTTTGTGATTAAACCACTGTTTTTTTTGTGAATAGAGCTGTTGGCCATTGACAACATTGAATATACACACAAACATAGACTGAATGATCATCATTGTTGACGACTGGGTCAGAGCATCTTCAAAACTGCAGCTCTTGTGGGGTGTTCCCGTTCTGCAGTGGGCAGTACCTATGAAACGTGGTCCAACTAAGGAAAATCGATGAACCAGCGACAGGTTCATGGGCGGCCAAGGCTCAATGATCATGGGCATCGGTTTGATTCAGAAGTGCTGGGTACAATGACGCGTAAAATTATTTATTGTTTCGCGCAGGTCATGTTTTGGAAAATGCTGTCTTGTAGCTTACTAATGTAAATAAATAAAAATGAATACAAAAATGTAATATGTCTGACACATTTTATGAAAAAACTTCAAGTCTTAATTTTTCGAAAAGCATTAGACATACAGTATGACCCACTATTTTCTGCTTCATGTATCCATGATGTACCATATTGAAGATGTGACATGATGTGACATCAGACTTATAGAGAGGAGCTACGAAAGGAAAATAGGCCTGGCCTACCATAGACTACGTGTTGAAGTTCAGTGGGCAAATGTGCGGCTATGCCTTTTGCTACTATTTTGATATAATTCCCAGTACAATTGACCAATCTACACACATCACAACTTCTGCAATTTTCACTAAAAAGATTGAAAAAGCAAAAATATGTGTTGCACAGATGAACGCTCTATCACACCATGAGCTGAGTGCTCTCAATTCAGAACAATATACATCTATCCAATCTACAGCAGGCATTCTGACCAAAACTTAATAGCATGCAATTTCCATCATCATCATCACAACTATTCCAACTATAGTTGGTGGCTAAGGCTAACATTAATTGCAATAGAAGAGTTAAAACAGCCAATCACTTGTGTGCAAATTCACAAGAACTATCCACAATACCAGCAAATCTTAAGTAATAAACATATTGCGTCTTACCTTTGTGTCAGACACCTATGTCAATGATGCATCTGGGGAGCGAAGGCAGGCCTGTGTGGTCTGATACAATAGGCAAGCTACTGTAGCTCAAATTGCTGAAAAATGTAATGCTGGTTCTGTTAGAAAGGTGTCAGAACACAAAAGTGCATTACATTTTCGTGCATTACGGGGCTGTTTTGTTGGTTGAAGGGGGACCTGCACAATATAATACACGTTGTCATAATGATATATATGGCTGATCAATGTAAATGGTTGTCGATTAATAAATTAAAGTACAACATTAGGAACTCACTTGTAGTAATCCAAATCACTTAATTTTATGGACGTCCTGTTTTATAAACACAAAGTTATTTATTGCCAAGCAAGTTTAACCAAACACCGACTTATTTTTGGTCAATTGGTACATGTCTCAATTGTGTATAAATTAAAGAAATGTAAACAATTTTCACCTTAGGGTGCAAGGTATGGCAGTGTGTAGCATTTGTCCCTGTACCCTGTCACAGCCAGCGTTCTACACTGTTTGAGTTCAGTACTGCACTATGTGCGCTAGTTGTCTGTTTTTCTTTATGTTCCTACATTACGCACACAGGTGCCGTTAGTTTGTTAATTATGAGGTACTCCCAGTTAGGGTATTTATGCCATTTGTGTTTGGTTTCCTATGTCGATTATTGCCTCTTTTTACCAGTATACAAGTTTGCTTCCTTGTTTCGCTGCTTGTCTTTTTTATTGTGTGGAGAAATAAACCTGCTCTGCAAGTGCCTCCTGCCTTCATTTTGAACGTTACCGGATAATCAACCTACATTATGGAGACAGCAGAGAAGGGTGGATTCACTGAAGCCTTGGGTGAGCACGACCGTGTACTGCAGCAACACCACAACCAGCCTGGCAATCTGGAAATGGCCATAGACGAAGTTCTTCAATGGCTTCGGCATCTGGACACGCAGGGATCACCACCTTCACCCAGCAAACGGTCCAACTCAGCGGTACCCTCTACTTCTGGTTTTCCTAGTGGTTTGGATATGGCCATCCCCGAATGCTATGATGGAAACCCCGAGAGGTGCCGTGGCTTCCTTTCACAATGTAATCTTTACTTCGCTCACAAAGCCGACCGGGCTGTCTTTGATCTAGCAAGGATAGCTACGGTGACATCACTACTAACGGGTAAGGCCCTGGAATGGGCCACTGCATTGTGGGAGAGGTCTGATGCGGAGATCAAGGAGTATGACACCTTTACCGAGATGGTCCGATCGGTTTTTGACCATCCTCCTGCAGGACGTGAACAAGGAGACCGTTTGCTGCACATTTACAAGGGAACTTAACCACAGCAGACTACACGCTGGAATTTTGGACCCTGGCTTCTGGTAGCAGTTGGAATGAGGTTGCACTTCTCTCTCTGTTCCACAATGGTCTAAGGGAGGAGGTGAAGATAGAGTTGGCCTGTCGGGATGACCACCCAACGCATGACCAGCTCATCCAGATGGCAGTTAAACTGGATCATTTACTGAGAGCCAGAAAGAAGCCGTCATTATGCACCACCTCGCCCACTATGGGTCAGGAGAAAGAGGAGCCCATGGAGATGGATTCCACTGTGGGGAGGAGGGGCATATCCTGGCACAATGCCCTAACACCCGTGAACCGCTGCACCTACAGGGAGGACCTCCTCAAGCCAAGGCTAAGTTAGGACTATATATGTTGGGACTTTCCATCTCCCAGAATGTAATGACTTTAGAAATCTCACTGGTTGATTACCCTGCTGCCAGTCCCCTGCTAACTTTAATTGATTGAGGTGCTACAGGGAATTTTATGGATGAGAACATGGTGAGGGCATGGAACATCCCTGTGGAGGATCTACTGACCCCCATTCCGGTGCTGGCGGTGGACAGTTAGCCTATTGGGAGTGGTATGACTACGCAGAAAACTACACCATTGTTGCTATCTGTAGGAAATCGACATACTGAGCGTATCCACTTCCAGTGATCACTTGGAAAGATAGAGAAATACTAGAATGGTCTAGAAAAAAGTGTCTACCTGTTTCTGTTCTCACTACTTCCATATAAAGCCCTGAATTGAACCTTGACATGTCCACCTTTGTGCCTCAGGAATAGAAGGATCTGGGTGAGGTGTTTTCCAAGACCAAGGCTACCTGCCTCCCTCCACATCGTCCATGGGATTGAGCCATCAAACTATTCCCAGGGGTGTCATTGCCGCGCGATCACGTCTATCCCCTGGCTGTGGCGGAGGCTATGGAGACGTATGTGCAAGAGAGCATTGATCGCGGGCACATCAGACCTTCTTTTTTTTAAAGAAGGACGGAGGTTTACGGCCCTGCGTGGATTATCGTGCCCTCAACAGTATCACAGTGAAATACATGTACCCACTTCTGATTATACATTCAGCAGTGGAAAGGATGACTGGAGCCAAATACTTTATCAAGCTCGATCTACACAGTGCCTATAATCTTGTGAGGATAAGGGAGGGGGATGAGTGGAAAATGGCATTCAGTACCACCTCAGGCCATTAGCAATACCTTGTGATGCCCTATGGATTGACCAATGCTCCATTAGTGTTCCAGACTTTCATAAATGAAATACTCAGAGTATATGGTACGGCAATCTGCTGGGCCGTACCATTATTGTGTATATCGATGACATCCTGATATACTCCTCTACTCTCGATCAACACATTCTGCATGTCCGGGAATGTTTGACCAGGCTGTTACGTCACCAATTCTACGTCAAGGCAGAGAAATGTTTGTTTCATCAGCCTTCGGTGTCTTTCCTTTGCTAAAGGATAACAAAGACTGGTCTGGAGATGGAAATCAATAAGGTGGACATGGTCAGGTCGTGGCCTGCATTACTACGAGTGGGTCCCCATCGCCTTTCTTGGACCTACGCTGCTGAGAGTGCATATCAGTCCCTGAAAGACAAATTCATCACAGCTCCCATCCTGAAGCACCCACACCCGGAACTCCCTTTTGTGGTGAAAGTGAATGTCTCTGAGGTGGGCATGGGTGCAGTGCTGTCCAAACGACAGGGTACTCCTTCTAAATTATTATCCCTGTGCATTCTTTGCCAGGAAACTCAACCCGGCGGAGTGGAATTACAACATGGGAGACAGGGAGCTCCTGGCTGTGGTGGAGGCCCTGAAAAGATGGAGACACTGGTTGGAGGGAGCTAATCATCCATTCTTGATCTGGACCGACCACCGTAATTTCGAATATCTCAAAGCGGCCAGATGTCTCAAATCTCGTCAGGCAAGGTGGATCCTTTTCTTAAAGCATTTTAACTATACTATCTCATACCGTCGTGTTTCTAAGAGCGCCAAGGCCGATGCATTGTCCTGAATGTATGAGGTTGAGTCTAGATGCACGACGACAGCTTCTGTTATTCCACCAGCGCACATTGTTGCTCCTATTCAGTGGGAAGTGGATGAGGACCTACACCGTAACCCTGTTATGGTAAGAACACCACTTCTCCTCCTAACTGTCCTCGAGGTCTTCTCTATGTCCCTCCTGATTACAGAGACCTTCTACTGGTCTGGGCACACACCTTGGTTGTAGCGGGACACCCGGGAATCCAGCACACCCTACAGATGCTCCAGAGGAAGTACTGGAGGCCTCACATGGCCCTGGACGTGAGAAAATACATCTCTTCATGTTCTACATGTGCCCAAAGTACAAGCCCAAGACATCTACCATATAGTAAGCTGCACCCCCTACCCATTCCTCAGAGACCGTGGTCCCATCTATTTGTTGACTTCATCACTGACTTGGATGTGGACAGGTTTTCAAAGTCTTGTAAGCTGATCCCTTTCCCAGGCCTGCCCACTGCCCTACAAACTGCTGAGGCGATGTTCACGCATGTGTTTAGGAACTATGGCATTCCAGAAGACATTGTGTTGGAATGGGGATCCTAATTAACCTCACAGTTATGGAAATTGTTTATGGAACACCTAGGAGTCACAGTCAATCTCACTTCAGGCTACCACCCTCCATCCAATGGTCAGGCAGAGAGGGCGAATTAGGAGATTGGGAGGTTTCTCAGGTCTTACTGCAGAGACCATCAGGGCAACTGGGCTGACATCCTTCCATGGGCGGAATACGCCCAATACTCCCTAAGGCACACGTCCACTGCTTTAACACCGTTTTATTGTTTCTTAGGCTTTCAACCCTCTCTAGCACCCTGGCGCCCCAGCACATCTTACATTTTGTCAGTGGATGACTGGTTCAAGAGGGCGGAGAGGTTGTGGGTTGCTGCCCACACACACCTCCCAGCGCGTGGTCCGTCGACAGAGGGATCAAGCAAACAGGAGGAGGCCCCTATCCTCCAGCCTGGGGACAGCGTCTGGGTTTCTACATGTAGCATGTCACTCAAGGCCGTAACCAGGATTTAACAAATACCGAGGTCAAAAATACCCCCCCCAAAAAAAGACACTTTATAAGTGTGGCTGACAACATATTTATTTTCAATAACAACGTGTGTGTGTGTTTTCCTGTATCAGGGTGTGAACAATTGAACTAGGCTATAACCTATAGGTAGTTGTGGCTTCTTGTGCAACCTCTGAAC
>JACXGM010011936.1:0-24465 GCA_016801145.1 Umbra pygmaea
TGAGTGGAGGTCATACTGAGTGGAGGTCATACTGAGGGGAGGTCATACTGAGGGGAGGTTATACTGAATGGTGGTCATACTGAATGGTGGTCATACTGAATGGAGGTCATACTGAATGGAGGTCAAACTGAGGGGAGGTCAAACTGAGGGGAGGTCAAACTGAGGGGAGGTCATACTATATATAGCCACTTTTCATCCTCAGCTTTCTAAGAAGTTTATCTACATGTTTTTTAGATTCACTGACTAAATCTCTGTAGTATTCATATTAAAACTTACTGTCTACATTTCTATCTTTTTGCTTTTTCTCAAGGAGAGATATCCACTATTTTGGTGTCAAGGTGTGCATCATTGAACCAGGGTTCTTCAAGACAGGCGTTACCAGTCTGGACCCCCTTGAGAGAGAATTGCACAGGCTGTGGAACCAGCTCACCTCTGAAGTCAAGGCTAGCTATGGAGACAAATACCTGGATAACTGTACGTCTTTTAGTGTCAACAGCAGCAGTAGGGATGTACTCGGGTGTTGTATTGCCCCTAGTGGTTCAACTTTGCAATTGACGTTTGTGTTTGATGACGCTGTTCCATATTCAAGAGCGCGTTCTTTCAATTTGAGAGCATTTCTAATTAACATTACGTTCAGATTTTGTAATAATTTCCCTCAAAACCTTGCTCTCACCCTCAATTAGCCACTACTCATGCTTGGATTTGCTGTTCTTCTGCTCAAACTTTATACTTGGACTCTGATATGTTGTCGCTTGGTCAGATTTCCAAGTGCGAGCAGTGGCTATTTGATTGTGAGAGCAAGGGTTTGAGGGAAATTATTACAAAATCTGAACGTAATATTAATTAGAAATGCTCTCAAATTCAAAGAATGCGCTCTTGAATAAAGATATGAATAAAACTCCATAGTAGAACATTTTAAAAAACATAATTCAATTAATACAAATATTTTCTTCTACCTATCCAGACATACAGATCCAGCGGTTAATCATGAATGCTGTTTGTGACTCTGACCTGAGTAAAGTTACCAACTGCATGGAGCACGCCTTGTTGTCCGCCTACCCCCGGACCCGGTACAGCGCCGGCTGGGATGCCAAGTTGTGGTGGATACCGCTGTCTTACATGCCGTCCTGTGTCATTGATATCGGCCTGAAACTGGTGATGCCACGTCCTGCCAAGAGTGTGTAGATTTGCATTCAAAAGAGTTCATATTATACATTGCAATACAATACATACTATAATATGCTCATATAATTTACTAAACATTGTTTGAGTTCAAACTATTCAATGTCTTCTTTTCAAAAGTATGTGATTTGAAGCTACTTAATATCCTGTATTTTTAAGGAACATTGAATATTTTATTAACTAACTGTGCCTTTTTGTCAAAATAATTTATGTTGCTTGATATCAAGCACAATTCTTATTTTTTACATTGGCTAAATTATAATTACCTACAGCAAATGGTTTTTTATATGTAGGGGAGCGCAAAGGTATGTTGTCACACTCTTCACGCTGTCTAACATTTACTGAGCACATTACATCACAATTCTATAAATGCCATACCACATGAAAGAAGGAGGTCACATATTTTGTATTCATTACATCTTCATATCTTATTTCAGTACAGAGTTTGTTGTTAGAGAGAGTGCACTTATAATTTGCCCCATCATTGTGTAAATTGTCACAATACTTCAAGTATGTTTTCACAACGGATTATCAGCAAGTAAGAACAAAACTAATTAATTAAATTGTGAATATTGATTTTAATTTCAAATTCAAAACCAAACTCAACATCATTATAGAACTAAAAAACTAAACATTCATGCCTAGAGAATCTGACAAATTATTTATTTCAATCAAAACAATAATGCTGGCTATGAACACAATAATTAAGCGGCACACTTTGAACTTTAAGATCGAACGTTTTCTGGTTTCACATAGATTCACGGTAGTTGTTGTAATCAGAATGTAAAGAATTGCTGCAGATACCCTGCTTACATTTTTTAAGTCTTAAAAAACAGACATTGTGTATAAACACACAAATTGCACAAATGCACAGTTTTGTAAGCCAATACAACGCCCATCCATATCTGACTAATCAGACACAGTCACAGTTCTGACACACATATTTACTGGCTTGAGGTGCAAGCATCACACTTCACCCAAGTTTCCTTTAGAAGACTTTGTAATGATGGCTCCACACACCAGACGAGGCAGAAGCACTCTTCATCTGATGATGACTCTTTGACCATTTTTCTTTTTTTATCTGCCTTCTATTTCTTTGCAGATCCAGATGTTAACTCCCCTGTTGCTTCCCTTTATTCTAAAACAGATTTTTGCTAGACTGTGCCTTATTTTTTTCCATTTCTAGTGCCTCCTTCACTTGTATGTAGAATTTCTGTTTTGTGCTGCTTTCGTCCTTTGCGAGCTGGTTTTTGGGGGAAAGCTTTTGGATATGGCCGGATGTCCTTTGGAGTTGGCAGTCTGCTTTCAGTAATGGCATTGCTGGGCAAGAGTGAGCTGGTGCTGGCATAAGAACTGGACAGGTCGGTGTGTCTGAGCTCGTGCTTGGTAGGGCAGGGTTAGTTCTGGGGCCTGCTAGAGCATGGTTGGTTTTGGGGCCTGGTAGAGCTGGAATGTTGCTTGGGCCTGGCAGTGTTGGGTTCTGAATGGGCCATCTGTTACGTAGGATGGCGCAAACTCGGTTTCCAGAAATAAATTCCTGTTGTATGGTTGTACCCCTGTACACCCTAAAGCCAGCCTCAATGTGCAAGGGGCTGCAGCTAGATAGGCGATTGCCACAATCCCAGGAATGGCTTTGAATTGTCAGTCTTCCCGGGATTGTACCTCATCCAGGCATCACACGCAGCGTTATGTGCCTCTTTACCAGCCCGTAGACAGACCTGTCTAAGGTTTGAAGCCGACGAGAGCAATGGGGTGGGAACGACATATTATTTATGTCAATGGACAGATGAGACATGTGGTTGTCCAAAAAGATTAAACATGGTTTCTCCTTTGAGCACTTCATATCAAAATATTTCAGGAAGTGAACAAAGTGCACCTCTTTCAGGAATGGGCTCCTGCAATGCTGCCACGTGGTCCGTTGGTCAGGAAGTTGACTTCACCAGTCTTAATGCCTTTAACATTATGTCAGGTGGTGTGCTGCCATTGGCTGTCTTTCTTTTATAATATCGAACCATCTTTCTTTCCTTACCCTCTTTCTTTCTTTTTATCCTTCCTTCCTTCCTTTAATAACACATTTCCTCATTACAATTACATATTTAATACAAGGAAAAAAAAAAAAAAGCTTATTACACCTACCTCCCTGTCTACTATCCTTTTTGCCACAATGCAATTCTTAACACCACACTAAATTCACAATACTGTAATGTGTGTGTGTGTTTGTGGATATACTATTTCACAGAGTAGGCATGTACTGTGTTAGTAGACACACACACACACCAGAGCCTATCTTGTGTAGTCCAGGGATATGCCTGCTACTGTAAACTATACCTATTTATAATAACTTATTTAAAACATGTAATACTATTATCAGAGCTGATTACGCAACATCACAACGTTTTTGAGCATGTTATTTGTTCCTACATATACTGAGGCAAGTTGTTACATGTGAGGATTTGCCCCAAGATCATTGAGACAACTTACCCCAAAATGATGTGTTAATGATGTGTTAATGTTGGCTAAATCTCAAGGTTACCTCAGCATAAAATATCAATAGTTTTAGATTTACAAAATATCATAATTTTCAACAATGAATTTTTAACAAAAGTTTAATGCACAAAATGTAACGTGCCAATTTTTTTATTTTGAAGGGGAACAATAATATTAGAGTGACCTATGACCACATGTGAACAGGAAGTTGACCATAGAACAGGTAGTCACACAAAGTAGCTATTTAATTTTTGAGATATCAGCCAGTGTGGGATGTTTGAACAGTTTTGACAAGTTTCCTGTGTGACAACTTACCCTGCTCCACCCTAATATTTTTTGCCTATTTGTGAATTGACCAGTGACATCATACCATGTCTGTCCATGATTACATGTTAAGTAAGTGTCTTATGAAATCCTATGTAATATTATAATGTAACATTTTACGTGTAAAGATATCCTGAAACCACCTGTTAAAGACGTTGCAAAAATAAATTGTTGCACAGGATCTCCAAGTGTGTGACTTTTGCTTTACTTGGGTCAACTAAAACGTTTATGTTGATCTAGCTGTGCCATAAATGTTTTGTCACAATGTCAAATGTATGGCGACAAATACGAATCAGTGTCTTTAAGTATTGTTACGTGTGCGCCAAAGAACTCTGTTAATCATCTGCTTAACGTGTCTCCATGCTTGTTTCTACCTTCTCATTGGTTACGCGTACCCGGTCTGTCTCAATAGATGGTTAGGTAGTGCGCAGAGTGGGCTGCTGTCGCTCTCTAATATTTCTAATACTAAAACCGCAATATATCCGTTCCTTTTGCTAACCTGCTGTATGCTGATCAACCGGGGACAATATATACGGCTACGAACACTACATAGAGTTAGCTCACGTTAACTATTGAACAAAGTAACGGAAATAGCGTAACGGTATCCAAAATAAGTTTTTGTATAGTGTAACAATGCATTGTTGGAGAATATTACGAGTGAGCAGCGCAACAGCTGTCGAAACGTTTGTAAAAGACGCCACTAAAGGAATAGTGAAGAGCTGTAATAACGGGTTATTACTGCGTCGTTCTAACGTTAAAGTTCAACTTGCACAATGTTTGAACACAAGTTCAACAGATCAGCACCACATCGGAACAACGTCAGATATGGAACACGTGCTTCCCAAACTGTGAGTTGATGGATTTCTACTGCTAAGCTATTGTTCTGTAGACATTGATTAATTGCAAAATATATCCTGTGTGTTTTACTCAATGCTGGTCTTAATTCGCCTGCTATAACTATCACAATAGCCTATACAAATATTAGCATGCTGTTTGGTGTCAAGCTTTCCTATTTATTCCATATGTCACTGCAGAAGCAATGACGGAAAAGGCCTGTTCAAAGGAGTGGAAGATATGCTTTTCTACACCATTACAGAAGGGCAGGAACAAATTCCTGTCTCTCAGTTCATATCAGTGAGTAGGCCTGGACACGTTATCCCGTACATAAAATAGGTTAACCTGGGTTATATTTAGAAATAACAATTGTAATAATATTCTAATAATATTCTCTCACTAATACATCCATCCTCAGCAGCAAGCTAGAATTAGACATGCAGATCAACACAAAAGTTCTCACACACACACACACAGTGCCGGCCCGAGCCTTTTGGAGGCCCTAAGCAGAATTTGATTTAGGGGGCCCCTCCCACCACGCGGATCCACCTGTGCACTCGATTGGGGGGCCCCTGGCTTAGTTCGCTTATGCCTCGGGCCGGCCCTACACACACACACACACATACGAACACACAGTTTACTATTAAGACGATCCGCCTACAAAATGATCTATGAGACATTATGCACGTTTTCTCTAATTCATTGTCTATCACTACTTGAGCTATACCTAATACCTGTATAATGTGGGTAATTGAGACCTGGAGCCCCTATCTGCAATGTTCACAGACCACCCATGGAAGACAGGTCCAAAAACTGAACCTTTCATTGATTACATCCTTAGAGAAAGCTGCTGTGGTGTTATTAGCATATTGAAATACAAGGTGTGTGGTTTAGAGTATTTAAGCTTTTGCCTCCAGTGCATACGTACTGCTGCGGCCTGGATTCACACCTAGACCACTGTCACTACTTTTACACTATCTTTTCTCAATTTCCTTTCCAGTAGCATAGAGGTGACCAAAGGAACAAGAAAACAATTACATTTCTTGTGTCTGGCAAAAACAAACAATTGTTGGCATATTATACTTTTCTTGTTATGATATGTTTATTCATGGTGTACCTGTTTACAAGAGACAGTGGGAGTAAACTGGAGAGAAAAGGTACTTAGTATTTGATGAGGGTGGGAAAGAAAAAATGGGTAATGGAAATGATGCAAGAAAGGTTGATTAACAATAAATTGGGATATTTTAGGTGATCTACAGTATCACCAAAAAAATGAATAGTGAATTTTATTGAAACAACTATCAAAGAAAAAAGTATTGTGTGAGAGATAAGTTGATGAAAAGGTGTAAATATCCAGAATTCTTTGAACTCCAAAGTTTTTGGTAATTGTTACGTTTGTTGTTTTGTTTGATTTATTCCAGCACTTTCCATTTCAAATCGTGACTATGGGGTGAAAGTCCAGACTGTCAGCTGTATTTCCATCCATATCGGATGAAAAATTTAGGAGTTACAGCACTTTCAGTCATAGTCTCCCCCCAGGTTCTTCTTAAGTGTTTTGAAACATGAACATGGTGTTTGATTTGATCAGGCCCTGAGGAGGACTGGTCTACACACAGGGGACCCGCGACTGAAGGACTGTATGAGCAAGCTTCGTCTTTCTGCAGCGGAATCATTTCATGACCTCATGATGGATCGTGAACTCTTCCACAAGTGAGTTCCCAGGTTTGAACCAACCATTGGTATAGGTAGAAGCAGTACAATAGAACTTTTTCATATTGATTTCTGGGTTTGGCTGAGTTCAGTGATGGGAAGTTCCTAATTAAGACCAAAACGAACAGGTAACAATACTAGCCAGTGTTAAATGAAGGTACAAAATGATTAATTATGGTAAGATATGAACTCCCCTAACCCAGTCATTTAGGCATTAATGCAGAGGCGGAGAGGGCCACCCCCTTCTAGACCACCCACGTCTACCTTCCATACACCTCAGCTACTGCCCCTACCCTGGATTTTATAAACAAGGTCTTCACATGGCTATCTCCTGTTACTGCGCCGTGCCGTGGTAGACAGTCTATAAATACCCCTTCAACATTCCACATTATTATCACATGGTTCAGTTTAGGCTGCAGTCAACGCTCCTTCTGCCTCTTTATGTAAACACACACATATAGACACACTTGTCATCTTCAAGCTATACAGTAATTTTAAGAGCTGGCTAGAGGCAAGAACATACTGGCAGCCCTCTCTCAGCGGCAGCCTTCATATTATCTGTATTTCTGGGCAGTGATAATGGCTGTCTGGTTACAGGGCACTAATCTGTCTGATTGTTGCCAGCTACTGCACACGTCTATGGATTTACACACACACAGCTAACATGAGGGAGATCTAGTCATACCACGTCATGTCTCTGATTTACAACTGATGAGTCAAAGTGTGTTCAGTAGCTATCTCATGTTATCGTTTCACTTCTATGAAAGATACAGTACTTTTGCTCTCTAAGTTAGAAGCAGCAGCCAGCGAGTGACACTTCCTGGACATTTTTCTGTTAAATTGCCCCTGTATTTACTTGGTGTGGAACATACACTTCACTCCGGCAATTTTAAGATGTGAATGCTATTGTGTTTGACACGCAGCTAATTATACACCCTCTGCATCCTATTAACAGACTAAACACTTGTTATTTTCGATCACAACCTTCGTCTCTCTGCTCAACAAACACGCATGGTCAAATCATTATTCAATAATAAAAGTCTAATAATATTTTGGAGTAAACTACTGTGCTGAATAGAACATTTGAAAGGTGCAACTTCGCCCCCCTTTTGCTGTAATGTTTTCGCTGACACAGCATGCCTTCCAGCTCGGAGGTATCCACACAGTCCAGTTTCCAGCCCTTTAAAGGAGCCCTCCAGACACATGGTCATCCATTGGAAGGGGAAATGATTGACACCCATTAAGCCTATTAAAACAGAGGTAGCAGTGCGCTGCCCTCCCAAAAAGGATCTGCTGGTACAGAAGTCCATTTTTGATAAGTTGAGACCAACTTTTGAGTTAGGCATTTTCAGTGTGTTGTTCATGTGACAGGATAGCTTCTTTAAAGCCGGTGAAACCAAAGCCCATGGTGATTATGCAGAGTGGCGATGATTTATGTTATGATTGAATGAGAACGCTTTTATTGTAATTAACTCACATATGGAAATTAATGAGACTCTCTCTGAGTTAGAAATAATAGACATCACATGTGCTTCGTAAAGGGGATAATTTTCAGGCGTGTAATACACTTTGTGCCAAGCAGATCAAAAATGGCCATTATAAAATAAATGGGATTGATTGACGTAATATTATTGATCAGTTCATTTTCCTTACCCTGGGCACTCTTCAATATAATACTATATGTTGCATGAAAGCATGTAAAGTGAAATTCAGAATAGTTTTATCTTTTAAAACTGCTGCATTTTTTAATGCCTCATGGTAAAATGTATGTACTTGCATGATTTCTTTCTTGAAAATGCAAAAGGTCACATGTTAGTATATAAAATGTTCCTTTATGGGGCACAACACTTTTTTCATCCAGTAATTCACTGCAAAGTCATAGTAAAACCTAGCCTGGTTAACACCAGACCCTTCTCAGTTCTGACTGAGAGTGGGTCTGGGCAAGGTTAATTCACAACCCATTTCCAAAGGGACGCCTCTCAAATGCCTCTCGGCGCAATTGAAATATCAGACTTTTGCTGAGTCGAGTCGGCAAGATGCGACAACATCTTTTTTAGATATGAAGGCTCCATTGCAGCAGTAATTGTTGTAATTGTCTGCTTCTACCAATGACAGTATAAAGCTGCACTATCGTCATCGTATAAAGCCCAATCTCAACAGTTGTGATTGGTGCGTCGATTTGGAAATATTGGAAATGGGCTTGAATGGGCTCTTGGCCAGACTGACTTGCAGAGCAAATGTAAATTTGCCGGAAGTTCGTCTGGGTTCTCCCAGGCTAAGTAAAACCCTTGTATGCTATTTTTAATTCACTTGATTTAAGCTTTAAAGGTGACTCTAACCCCAGAATCATGAAATTCACTGTTCTCTATAATACCTACGTTTGATTTCATTCCTCTTCTAAAGCTTGTTTTTGTTGTTGTTTTTGTTGTTGTTGTTGTTGTTTTGTTTGTACCAATCCTCAGGTGTGTAGGTGGAAACATTGTGCTTCTGATTCAGGCGTTTAGAAAGAAATTCATCATCCCTGAGTTTGATTCCTTCATAGCAAAAATAGATCAAATCTACGACACGGTTCAGAGAAACCACGGCGGTCATGTAAGTATCTTTTCACCCATTTCTTTGTCTACATTGCCTCTCAGAAGTGACACTAGCTTGGGTCCGGATTTGTGTTCTGTCTTGCCAACTAGTTACTATATTCACTGTCAGACGGCAGAGAAAGCGCTGACACCAAGCTAAAGTGACTGTGTAGGCTCTGTAGTCAGACAGAACATTTAACATGCACACGGTTAGATACAGTCTAATATCAGTTATCCATGAAAAACCTTTGCTTAGTTAGATGCTTGATAAAGGTTCTGGGTCCAGCCATGTCAATAGGAAAGAGCCAGAATTTAGAGCACCATCCCAACATTTTTAGAAATGTGATTTAAACTAACACTAGTGAAATCGTGATTTGTGCAGAACTCCAAAGAATATTCTTAATCTTACATATACTATCGCCCTTTATGTTTTTGTAATCGGTTCCTAAGAGATGCTGATGAGCTACTTTTCTTACAGTGTCCAGTTATGTCTGATGGCTCATATGTCATTCCTGTATTTAGGTAGCAGCATACATCCCCCACCTTGCCAAGTTCAGTCCAGACCTCTGGGGTGTGTCCTTGTGTACCGTGGATGGACAGAGGTAAGTTTGACCAGAGCTCTGGGGTGTGTCCTTGTGTACCGTGGATGGACAGAGGTAGGTTTGACCAGAGCACTGGGGTGTGTCCTTGTGTACCGTGGATGGACAGAGGTAAGTTTGATTAGAGCTCTGGGGTGTGTCCTTGAGTAACGTGGATGGACAGAGGTAGGTTTGACCAGAGCTCTGGGGTGTGTCCTTGAGTAACGTGGCTAGACAGAGGTAGGTTTGACCAGATCTGTGGGGTGTGTCCTTGAGTAACGTGGATAGACAGAGGTAGGTTTGACCAGATCTGTGGGGTGTGTCCTTGTGTACCGTGGATGGACAGAGGTAGGTTCGACCAGAGCACTGGGGTGTGTCCTTGAGTAACGTGGATAGAGGTAGGTTTGACCAGAGCAAAGGCTAAATACACTGTATATGTACAGATAGATTTGAACACTCTGTTTCCTTCCCTCGCCAGACACTCAGTAGGGGACACCAGGCAACCATTCTGTCTCCAGTCGTGTGTGAAACCTCTGGAGTACGCGGTGGCCATCCATGAGGCTGGGACAGAGAAGGTGCACAGCTACGTGGGGATGGAGCCCAGTGGACTCAAGTTTAACAAGCTCTACCTGGATGAGGAAGGTGTGTAAGGAATACCTAGTAGCTCCATTCTTTCTTGAGTCGTTACAGCTTAATGTACCGGTGGTGTCTAGTGCAGAATTGAGTAGTCCTAATTTTTGCCTCTACGTTGTGAATCTCAGAGCTTCTGAGTTCTGACTGTAAATTTACAGTAATACATTAATTGTTTTCACATAGCTTATAATATGTAACTTGTTTTCAACAGAACGGGGCTGTCACGGTTGAGGTGTGGTAGTGTAGAGGGAGACCAAAGCGGGAGCTAGATGGTTGTTGCTTAAAATAGATATAACATAATCCGGATAACATACATGGATAGAAGTTGCAGGTGATCAATAGGAGCGAGAGCACAGTGGGTATACTCATATAGCTAACTATGCTCTCATAGTGGCATAGACACTTACAGCTACCATACAAGTAAAGAACGTACGCATAAACTTCCAAACTCTGAAACACACCTATAGCAACTTACATTTCTATAGTGTCAACTATGGAAAAACGATATTTAGAAAAAACGATATTTAGAGATAAAATTGTAATTAACAATAACATCTACATCTATAAATCACAGATCGGAAGTGACGTAACGCGAGGTAGTCTGTCAAATTCATTCTCAAATTACTGATGAAAACAAAAAAGTGAAACTAAGCTGATACGATTACGGCTACTGTAAAACTTTCTCTATATCTCGCGCTGTCTCTCACTACTGCTCTAACTACATCGAAAAACGCAATGAGAGAGCAAAGCGCAGCTCGTGTTTACCTCTGCCTACGTCATATGACGCGTTGCTACCCGGGCGGAGCCTGGCTTATTATGGGCACATTTTCATCAGAATCCTGCTTTATGTTTTGTGTAACATAGAAATTCTTACATATGTGTTTTTGAAAGACTACATCCCAAAACATTAACTATTAATTCAGAAATCAATTTAACCTGCAAGTTGCCCTTTAATTACTTGAGGCACCGATGAGACTACGTGGGATGGTCAATTGAGTGATGGCACCGTTTGGGTTTTCAAGTGGGCACTCTCCTTCATAGGTGTTTCGCTGATAGACCCACGAAACCTCCAGAGGGTTCAGCAGTGAATCCCAGCGTCCCAAGTTCACTCCCTAGATGCCATCAACTCACTTGATGGCCCAGGCGGAGTCCTTTCTTTTGATCCACAGCCACTGGCTCCCCTTTTCAGCAGCCCTGGAGAGGTCTTTAACTGCCTGCCGATGGGCCTTTCCTCACACTCCCATGTCCCTGAGTAGCCTGGATATTGTGGTGGCTACGAACCGTCTGCAGCCTACTTCCACTGGGCATACCTCCGCATTCCAGCCTTGTTGTTGCGCATCAGCTGCAAGTCCAGCATACCTCAGCCTTTTCCATTCGTAAGCCTCCTCCACTGCCCCCTCCCAGGGCACGGTGAGCTCGATGATGTAGACAAGCTTGAGCGAGGCTGACCACAGATCAAGGTCTGGTCACAGTTTGGTAGCTGTCATCTCAGCTGGGAAGCAGAGTTTCTTGTCCAAGTCTGCCAGCAGCTTCCAATCCCGTGCTCTTCCCAGCTGCCCAGTGATAATATAACAAAATGAAACTACACATATACATGAAACAAACCATATGTTGAAAGAGTCCGATGTGAACGCCAGCCCTCACTAGGCTGGATGTTACAAGGGCAGCGCAAATTTGTTCAGTGCTGCCTGGGGTAGGGGAGTAGAAAAGCGTACCTTGCCATGCCACTCTCCAGTAACTCCTCATGTGCATATCGGGCACCTGTGAGTTTAATCGCATATGTATATTTGGCAAATCTGTAATACATGTACTACATTTACTGACTAAAGGCTTCTGTGGTAAATGAGTAGTGAGATAAGGATCGGAGAGTTCGGTGACATGTGGTTGGAGGATGCATATGAGTGCCCTCGATCAACACTCACGTGAGGAGTTGCCAACCAGGCAGGGTAAGGGGGAATTAGATATTACCAATTGGGAGGGGAAAAGAATGGATAGAAAGTATAAAAATAAAAAATACATATGTTTAACTATTAATAGCACATACAGTTTCAATCAAAATTATGTAAAGCCCAATGCAAATCAGTTTTTTGCAACGAAAAAATCAAACAAATGCAATTGAAAAACCTCAACCCAGGGAATGCATGAAGTGAATTCAAGTTCAACGGCAAATGCTCCCAATCCTACTGCAGACAATATGCATAGCCAGACACCAGCCTCTGGCAGCGTCCCTGAGGAATCTGTTGAGAATTACTTTATTAAACATTCTATTATCAACCGCAACCTGACTCCTGAAACCATCATTTCAACAAGATCTTACCAGCCTGAAATTCACCATCTATCAAATCTTAGCCCATTCCTCATGATTGATGGCCTCCAGTTCAGTAATATTCTTGGGTTTCTGTGCTTCATTCACCTTCTTCAAATCCCACCAGAGATTTTCTATGGGGTTCATGTCAGCTCATTGTGCTGGCCACTGTAGAATATTCCAGGACTTCTTTTGCATCTTGCCTTCCACATGCTGCAGGTTTCTTGTGCCAGAGGATGCAAAGCAGCCCCAGAGCATCATTGAGCCACCACCATGTTTGACTGTGGGCAGAATGTTCTTTTCAGCGTATGCTTCATTCTGTTCCAGACATACAACTGATCCGTCGTGCCGAAATGTTCAAATTTTGTTTCATTACTCCACAGTACAGAATCCCAAAACCTCTGTGTCTTCTTTATATGATTTTGAGCATATTGGAGCTGACTTTCCTTGTGCTTTTGGGTCAGTAGTGGGGTACGTCTTGGTGTTATGGCATAGAAACCATCTCAGTTTAGTACATGCCTTACTGTATTCACTGACACCTCAGTGCCTATTTCCACCAAGTCTTGCTGCATGTCTTTTGCAGTAATTTGAGGGGTTTTCACAACCTGTCATTTTAGAAATCTGGTAGCAGACGGTTTTCTGCCCCATCCAGGTAGTGTAACCACCATTCCCTTCAATTTGAACTTGTGTAGTATGCTTCCAATGGTGTCTCTGGGAACATTCAGTGCCTTTGCTATCTTTTTGTATACTGTTCCTTGTTTGTGAAGGGCAATGATCTCTTCTCTTAACTTTTTCAACCATTCTTCTGACTCAGCTATGTTTCTGAAATGCAGTCAAACATGACACTCAACAAACCCCTAGCCAGTTCAGATATTTCATGTGTTCCAGCTCAAGCGCACCTGGTACAACTAATGAAACCCTTAAATAGTTGCATCAGGTGTGCTTGAGACATTGAAGTCATTATGATTTGCATTGTCAGTTGAGGAAACAACTTGAAGCAATCATTGTGTTGTGCTTTTTACTTGCTTTGGTTTGATTTATTCATTCTGCTATAATTGCCTTATTTTACTTATCCGCATTCTCACACCCACTAGCCTTTCCACCAATACTCCAAAAGGACAGACATCTACCCCAATCAACCTTATCCTAAATTAATAATATTTACATTGTCAATATTATGACCTCTGCTATCTGAGAGGAAACCCTGTAAAAACCCAGATAATACTCCATCCTCCACTCCTCAATATTTTCACTCGGCCTCCCCAATACACCGCATTACACTCTCACCCTCGTGGAGCTCAACTTCATATTCCTGGAACCCTATGCTGCCTCCTGGACCGGCGTGTCTCACAACTGCCTCTAGAGGATGTGAACGTCCTCCTGAGGTTGTGCAGCCTGTGTCCATGTAGCACTTTGAATCTCACCTTTTGTAATGTAATTTTTAACAGAGATAACAACTCACTTTTTTGTCGTTGTTTGTGTTTTGTACATAGACAAACCTCACAACCCCATGGTGAATGCTGGAGCCATTGTTATCAGTTCTCTTATCAAGGTAAATATACAGACACCTACTGACTCTAACGACTAGTCTAGGAGAATAGGCGTACATAAGACATTATATAAACACTGTATGCACAAATATTAGGCACGTTGCATTCTTGAGGATTAATTTTATTATTGAACAACAACAGTGCCCTTGGTCAATCCAAAATGTAAATAAACCTCAAACCTGAGTTTAGTCATATGCAAAAGTTTAGGCACCCCTGACAATTTCCTCGATTTTTATTTATAAATAATTGGGTGTTTGGATCAGCAATTTCATTTAGATCTATCAAATAACGGAAGGACACAGTCATATTTCAGTAGTGAAATTAGGTTTATTGGATGAACAGAAAATGTGCAATATGCATCAAAATGAAATTAGACAGGTGCATAAATTTGGGCACCCCAACCGAAATATCACATCAATATTTAAATGAGCCTCCTTTAACAGAAATAACAGCATTTCTGAATAAAGGTATTTTGGACCATTCCTCCTTGCAAAACATCTCCAGTTCAGTTAGGTTTAATGGTTGCCAAGCATGGACAGCCCACTTTTTAATTATTATTATTATTTTTTAATTTAACCTTTACTTCAAATCACCCCACAGATTTTTAATGATATTCAGGTCTGGGGACTGGGATGGCCTTTTCAGAACATTGTACTGGTTCCTCTGCATAAATGCCAGAGTAGATTTTGATCATTGTTTTGGGTTGTTGTCTTGTTGACATATCCAGCCCCGGCGTAACTTCAACTTTGTGACTGATTCCTCTACATTATTCTCAAGTATCTGCTGATATTGAGTGGAATCCATGTGACCCTCAACTTGAACAAGATTCTCAGTTCCGGCACTGGCCACACAGCCACACAGCATGATGAAACCTCCACCAAATTTTACTCTGGGTAGCATGTGTGAGTCTTTGAATGCTGTGTTCTCTTGCCACCATGAATAACGCCCATTGTTATGACCAAATAACTCCATCTTTGTTTCATCAGTTCACAGGACCTATTTTGAAAAAATTGAACTGGCTTGTTCAAATGTGCGTTTGCATACCTCAAGCGACTCTGTTTGTGGCGTTTGTGCAGAAAAGGCTTCTTCCGCATCACTCTCCTGTACAGCTTCTACTTGTGCAAAGTGCGCTGAATTGTTGAATGATGCAGTGACACCATCCGCAGCAAGATGATGTTGTAGGTCTTTGGAGGTGGTTTGTGGGCTGTTTTTGACCGTTCTCACCATCCTTTGCCTTTGCATCTTTGATATTTTACTTGGGCTGCCACTTCTGGCCTTAACTGTGCCTGTGGTCTTCCATTTCCTCACTATGTTCCTCACAGTGGACACTGACAGCTTAAATCTCTGCGATAGCTTTTGTAGCCTTCCCCTAAACCATAATGTCGAACAACCTTTGTGTTCAGGTTGTTTGATAGTTGTTTTGAGGCCCCCATGTTGCCACTCTTCAGGGTAGAGTCAAAGAGCAGCAGCACAGAGCCCTGTATTGCACTGCTAATTTGCTTCTAAAGCTAAGCAGGATTGGGCCTGGTTAGTCCCTGGATGGGAGACCAATGCTGCTGGAAGGGGTGTTGGAGGGCCAGTGTTGGAGGGCCACTGTTGGAGGGGCAGTGTTGGAGGGCCAGTGTTGGAGGGCCACTGTTGGAGGGGCAGTGTTGGAGGCCCAGTGTTGGAGGGCCAGTGTTGAAGGGCCAGTGTTGGAGGCCCAGTGTTGGAGGGCCAGTGTTGAAGGGCCAGTGTTGGAGGCCCAGTGTTGGAGGGCCAGTGTTGGAGGGCCAGTGTTGGAGGCCCAGTGTTGGAGGGCCAGTGTTGGAGGGCCAGTGTTGGAGGCCCAGTGTTGGAGGGCCAGTGTTGGAGGGCCAGTGTTGGAGGCCCAGTGTTGGAGGGCCAGTGTTGGAGGGCCACTGTTAGAGGGCTAGTCCCTCTCACTGTGTAAAGCACTTTGGGTTCCTTGGAAGAAAAGCGCTATATAAGTTGAATGCATTACTATTATTATTATTAAGAGAATAACAACTTGCAATTGGCCATGTTAAATACGTTTTCTCATGATTGGATGCACCTGTCTATGAAGTTCAAGGCTTAATGAGCTCACCAAACCAGTTGTGTGTTCCAATAATCAGTGCTAGGTAGTTAATTTCTAAATCTACATCTGCAGACATACTTCGTTCTGCTTTTGTGATGTGTTCAAATGAACACCTCATGTTTATCGCAGATTACCTTCAAGCCAGATAAAAGCAACACAGCCGAAAATCAGGATGGGCACTTCCTAGAAGCTACCTTAAAACCAGAGACATACATATAGAGAGAGTTTGGCCAACTCAAATCACGGGTGCCATATTGGATATGGGCGCCATATTACCTACTATATCGTAAATTGGCCTCTAAAAATGCTCATTGTAGTGAGTGACCACGTCGCCTAATAAGTCTCTGAGCAGTGTTTACCTTTTTCTCTTCAGTCACCCGAGTCCTGACATAACCTTTCACAGTTCATCCATCGCCGATGACAGGTTCAATTTACTCGATGGTGAAAATTGTCTCTGTAACTCGTGCTGCATTGTAACGTACTGCATAGTTAGGCTTGTATTATTATTAACAGACATCGATAAACCCCTCCCATATTGTAGCCTATAAAAACACATTCATTTCACATACAGCTCCCTCACTTTTCACCTTTCTGGTTCACGGGGGAACTTGTGAATATTTTCTTTCATTGAAGCCCAACGCGCAACAGTCAGGCATTTTTTCAGATTCATGTCTTCAAAAAAATAATTTATTACATTTTCCACTATTCCCTGCACTATGTCAATGGGAATCAGATGAATGTTGGTATCCAACATGGAGTCCACAAAAAACGTAACCACCTCGGAACCAATCGCATAACGGGATAGCTTAGAACACTTGATTCCCTATAGGGCTGGGCGATATGGCAAAAAAATGATATCACGATATAATATAGATATCTTTTCGATATGATATGCCTGACGATATATTGAAATATACCTGCTGTGACTTGATTAAATTAAAGTGTATAGTCTGCTGTATAAACAAATAAAAACTGTACAAACAAAAAAATATTGATTGACCTTGTTATATTTCTGTTTAGAAGTTTCAGGTAAAACTGAACTACAAGAAATATGAAATTCTCCTCATTTGTTGGATGTTTCTTTGTTTCAGAAAAAAACCAGCTGTTATCACGATATGTCGATATGGGATATTCCTCTCGATATTATTTTCAAAATCTCGATAACGATAAATATTGAATTATTGCCCAGCCCTAATTCCCTAGTTGGCCATACTCTGTCTATATATGGCTCTGCTTAAAACAATGCTATTCCCCCTCTGGTGGATATACACTACCAGGCGGACTCAAACACAGGTCGAAATGCAACCAGATCTTTGTCAAAAAAGAAGTGTTCATGGTTCGGGTCTTGAAAACAAGACTCCAACCCTGTTCATGTTTCTACATGCGTTAAGTATGGAGCTACTATTACACTGAGGTCTTTACTCTGGAGCAGGATCAATTTTGAGGTGGAGGGTTTGTTATGGTCACAGCATCATCAAACTGAGCCTGTGGTCATTGTATCTCAACGCTGTGTGCTACAGGGAAGCGTCCTCCTCCCTCCTGTGGTACTCTTCCTGCAGGCTCATCCTGACATGACCCTCCAGCATGATAATGCCACCAGCCGTACTGCTCATACTGTGCATGATTTCCTGCAAGACAGGAATGTCAATGTTCTGCCATGGCCAGCGAAAAGCCTGGATCTCAATCCCATTGGGCATGTCTGGGACCTGTTGGATCGGAATGTGAGGGCTAGGGTAATTTATGTAGCTGGATATATTGCCTATAGTGCCCACATGAGATATAGACAGAGGTGGGTAGAGTAGCCAAAATCTGTACTCAAGTAAAAGTACAAGTACTTATGGAAATATTTACTCAAGTAAAAGTAAAAAGTAGCAACCGTAAAAGTTACTTGAGTAAGAGTAAGAAAGTATTTGATGAAAATACTACTCAAGTAGTTAGTTACTAGTTACTTTCGATCTGATTGATAAGAAGCATAAACCCTGAATTTCAGACTACATAAAGAGCTTTCACATAACTCTCCTTGAAAGTTTCATTGTTCTGCTTACAATCTTTGCTTTCAGGTCATTTGAGAGTTGTTTTGAGGCCCCCATGTTGCCACTCTTCAGCGAGTTAAAGAGAACAATTTGCAATTGGCCACCTTAAATGATTGGATGCACCCAAATGTATGCACCTGTCTATTTTCATTTTGATGCATATTGCACATTTTCTGTTAATCCAATGAACCCCATTTCACTACCAAAAAATGTCTGTGTCCTTGAGTTATTTGATAGATGAAAATGAAATTGCTGATCCAAACACCCAATTATTTACAAATGAAAATCATGGACATTGTCAGGGGTGCCTAAAATCTTGCATATGACTGTATATAAGATATATATACTCAACATTTTTATCAAGACCGTTCATTTACTGAACTTTTATCAAGTTCAGTAAATGAACTTCCATAACATTAATGAATGGTGTGCTGGACTAACCAGAGCTCTTCCTTTAAAACTTTGTTCCTATATTTTTAAGTATATGCATTCTTTAGGTACGAATAAAATACAATCCCATTTTTGTTTGTATGTATTTTCTACGCTTTAGTGAGGTGTCTGTCCGGATTTGTGTATAAATGCAAGACGTCACATTAGGCTATTCAATTTGTTTAGGTTTTCTGAAAAAAAGGATATGAAAATGTACGTTTGTTTGTGAACGTGTTTCACAAGATTTGTCATTGCTTGCACAAGAGTGCATATGAGGAAAAACACTCGGACAGTGTGTGAAATAATATTACAATAAGGGAAAAGTGCCCAAAGTTACTAAATTACCGTTAATAGTGTTCAAATATAGGCATCATTGTGACACTTACGCTACATGTTTTTTCAGGTTGGAGCTGGAATTCTTGTATGTTGAGATGTCAGTTCGTTTTGGTGCACACAGCATGCATCATGATTATGAACTATTCTTTTTGACGTCTTGGAGTGAAAACATAGACTGAACTTTAGGCCACGGGTGATCTGCCTCCGATAGCTCGCACACATCTTCCTCTGCTTTGGCCACCACCTTCCAACTAAACACGTGCTAAATACAAGCGGGTGATTGATGCGTAGCCACCTCTCGTGAAGCAGCCTCTCCAAAGTTTCAACTAAACGCGCGCTAAATATAAGCGGGTGATTGATGCGTAGCCACCTCTCGCGAAGCAGTCTCTCCAATGTTTTGCGAGACCTGAGAACAAGTCATATTAACAGTAGCGGTGGAACGCCACTGAATGTAGCGAAGTATAAGTACAGTTTTTTCACTAGAAATTTACTTGAGTAAGAGTAAAAGTACCCATCTGTAAATGTACTCTAAAAAGTACAAGTTACCAAAAAAATGTACTCAAGTAAATGTAACGAAGTAAATGTAATTCGTTACTACCCACCTCTGGATATAGATTTGTTGTTATGACACAAAGGCCGTATGTATTACTGGACATAGCATCCGGTTCGGCGAGGTGCCTTAAACCTGCATTCTATCTGAATTCCAGCTGGGGGCAATACGTGTGGTTGCAAAAGATGTCGGTTTCTGTAGAAGTCTATGAGAAAGTCAGCCACTTCTCACTTGATTTATTACCTCAGTAAAGATTTTCATAAAGCATTTATGGTCTCAATCGCTAGTTTTAAGTCTTCTGAAATACATAATGATGTTCATTTTTTAAATTATGATCTTGTTGATTTTAAAATCGGTGATAAAGCATGGGCTGATTTAGGGAGTGGCTATGATGTGATTGACATTGATTGTGCCAGTGAAAGTGTGTAACGTAATGTAGAGTGTAACCAGCGTTGCCAACTCTCAGCTAACGTCACAGTCAGATACCGCCTCTTGTCTACAATCGTCACATCCACAACCAAGATGGCTGCACTCAACAGCAAACTCGACGACTCAAATCAGGTCTCCACAAACCAATGGGTGACATCAAACATGCTACGTCCAGTAATATATACGGTCTATGTTATGAGACAATATATTTAATACAATTGTGTGTACAGCACATCTTTTACAATTGTTATTAAAACTTTTTTTTAATTTTATCAAATTAGTATTTCCTTAAACACAAAATAAAATTTGATACGATTACAATTCACTAGCTTTACAATGAATTTACAACAATTATTTAATGCACTGGAATGAGTGCTATTATTCTGAAGAATATAAATCTGCGTTTGTGTTGCAAACATATTGTGTTGCTAGCATAATATCGTGTTGCCTGCCTAGCATATATCGTTGTGCTAGCATATATTGTACGGTAATTAATTGTATGAGTTCACACTCTTTTCTTGTTGTAATGTGCCCACTATTGAGCGGGTGTACCGACTCACATGTGGTGATCAGAACAGTCCCTTTCTAGGAGGAGGAGCATTTTCCACATTGTTGGTTGAGTTGGAAGAGCAAAGTTGTGTTTCTAATTTCAATGGTTTACCAATAGAATGTATTCCCTACTACTCTGAAGCTTCAGCTAAAATCAGAAAAACTATAAAAATGGAAGTGTAAAGAGCAGTATCATGACCTGAAATCCTGGAGAACATTGCCACCTTGTGGCAGAGAAATAAAGTTAATTTCTGGTAGGAAGTGACTTATTTATATGGTTGCTCTCTTATGTATTTCCTTTCTCTGTCCTTGTCACCAGCCTCGTTCAAACAAGGCAGAGAAATTTGATTATGTAAGTAAATAAAGTTGATTTTTGTCACTGTTGCCACAGTGCATCTATTATCCATCTATTTTCTATTGTACCCCGTTACAAAAGTGCCATTTGAATGTGCCAATTGTAATGCTGCAACATTAGAAAATTAGTCAGGTGTTTAAATACATTTGCAATGCACTGCTACTGTGTATGAATTTTCTCTTTTCAGATGATGGATTTCATCAATAAGATGGCCGGCGACGAGTATGTTGGATTCAGCAATGCCACGTGTGTTTACATTTTCATTGTTAATTCGCTTATTCTCATGTTGCTTAGTTGGTAAAGTTCTTGAAAGGTTCTTGAAAAAAACTGGTGTGTTGGTTTGATTCCCACAGGGGACTATGAAGCATGAAAATGTCTCTCTGGACAAGAGAATCTAATAAAGACGTTACATTTATTGTACACTTCGTTAACGCAGAAGTCTCTGTATTTTTGAAGTTTGTCATTGACATTCTTTACCTTTCTATGTTTTTCAGTTTCCAGTCAGAAAAAGAAACAGGTGACAGAAATTTTGCAATTGGATACTACCTCAAAGAGAAAAAGGTTAGTGAGACTGGGGAATGGGCAAACTGGTTCTACAGCTTTCCATTATAGGGGGCATTCAAGATGGACATTTTATTTAAAGTCGTTATGTGACACCTACTCTGTTGATTAATTTGTACAGTTGTGAGCAAATTTTGCATAAAAGGAGCATTCAAGAGCATTTTATTAAGGTTGAGGTCAGAACTCTTACTGGCCAAGATCAGACTTTATTGTAGGAGCCATGCATGTACGCAGGTAATTCACAGATATTTTTTTTGTTCAACTGTGGATATTGATCAAGCCAGGGGTTGTGGGCTTGATTGTGAACTTTCAAATATTGATGTTTGAGGTGTTAGTATAGCTTGTTGTAATTGATGTTAGTAACTGATACTTTATCTCTCTGCAGTGTTTTCCCAATGGGGCAGAGATGATTGATGCACTGGACTTCTATTTTCAGGTGATCTTAACATATTTAGATAACACTTTTAAAGTATGATAGTGTTTTTGGTTTGCTGATTTTGTTTTCTGTCAGTTGTTTTCCGTACAGATGTTTTCTACAAGTTCTGTTCCATACAAGTGTTTTCTGTCAGTTGTGTTCCATAGAGATGTTTTCTGTCACGTCTGTTCCATACTGTCACGTATCCCCAGGAATGTACAGAGACAGGCGCGAAGGTGCAATGATAACTTAAGTTTATTAAACAAATACTTCTAGAACAAACAAAAACTGCC
Organism: Umbra pygmaea; assembly: GCA_016801145.1. Taxonomy (NCBI): domain Eukaryota; kingdom Metazoa; phylum Chordata; class Actinopteri; order Esociformes; family Umbridae; genus Umbra; species Umbra pygmaea. The sequence goes on from JACXGM010011936.1 coordinate 22,207, forward strand.
ACGAGGGGCGAAACGATATAACTACAGTTGAAACATAAGACACCGGAACAGGACACGTCACAGGATACATTGACCAACAAGAGACAAGACCAAACACTCAACTTAAATACACTTACTAATGAGGACAATGAACAACACCTGTACATGGGAATAAACTACACCGTGATCTATTGGATAACTACAACATGTGACAAGACAAGGGAGTGAGGGGCGGGATCCTAAACCCAAAACAAAGCACACCGGGAGACATCTTAAAACAAAGCACAAAAGGGACACTAGGGGGAGCCATTACATCACACACTGGGAGAGAACCTGTATACTTAACAACACACACAGGGCAGGTACCATAAAGACACATGAGGAATAAAGCTAATGAACTAAACCATCGTTATAATTACTGAAAACACTGAAGAACAAAACATATACACAAGAGACACTAAAGGATAACTGAAAAGGAAGTCCATACCCGGCCCTCCATGGGCCAGATGTTACACATACAAGTGTTTTCTGTCAGTTGTGTTCCATAGAGGTGTTTTCTGTCAGTTGTGTTCCATAGTGATGTTTTCTGTCAGTTGTGTTCCATAGAGGTGACCTGTGAGTCTGGTAGTGTCATGGCGGCCACTCTGGCCCATGGGGGCATCTGTCCAATCACTGGTCTGCGTGTGCTCAGTGCAGAGGCTGTACGGAACACCCTGAGTCTGATGCACTCCTGTGGAATGTACGACTTCTCTGGACAGATGGCCTTCCATGTGAGTCACACTAGTCAACCTGTAATCACACTGTAATCATACTGTAGTCATCCTGTAATCACACTGTAATCATACTGTAATCATCCTGTAATCATCCTGTAATCATACTGTCATACTGTAGTCATCCTGTAGTCATACTGTAATCACACTGTAATAATACTGTAATCATCCTGTAATCATACTGTCATACTGTAGTCATCCTGTAATCATACTGTAATCACACTGTAATAATACTGTAATCCTGTAATCACACGGTAATCATACTGTAGTCATCCTGTAATCATACTCTAATCACACTGTAATCATACTGTATTCATCCTGTAATCATCCTGTAGTCATCCTGTAATCATACTGTAGTCATCCTGTAATCATACTGTAATCACACTGTAGTCATACTGTAATCATACTGTAATCACACTATAGTCATACTGTAATCATCCTGTAATCATAATGTAATCACACTCTAGTAATACTGTAATCATCCTGTAATCATAATGTAATCACACTGTAATCATCCTGTAATCACACTGTAATCATCCTGTAGTCATCCTGTAATCATACTGTATTCATCCTGTAATCACACTGTAATCATACTGTATTCATCCTGTAATCATCCTGTAATCATCCTGTAGTCATACTGTAATCACACTGTAGTCATCCTGTAATCATACTGTAGTCATCCTGTAGTCATCCTGTAGTCATTCTGTAGTCATACTGTAGTCATAATTTAGTCATCCAGTAGTCATTTTTTGTTCATACTGTAGTCATCGGCTGGTGGTTCTGTAGTCTTACTGTAGTGTAGACCTAGTGTAGGCATCTCTAGTCATGCTGTTTATCTGCTATTCAAACTGTAGCAATACTGTACAATTCTGCTGGTCACTCTGTATTCATATACTGTATAAGTCATAGTGTAGTTCTAGAGTATAATGGCCTTACAGTGAACAGTCTGACTTACAGTGAACAGTCTGACTTACAGTGAACAGTCTAACATTATATGAATACACATTCACGGGAGGCTGTGATGCTAATGTTAGTCCATTGTGAAACTTAACAGCACACATTTACAATGGCATGGTGTTGACCTGCTCAACAAGGCTGCCAATCATTTTTGAGGACTCAGCCTTTCAACTGAATTGTACTCCAGTGTAGTCGGTTCAAAACAATTTCTTCCAGGTGGGTTTGCCAGCTAAGTCTGGCGTGTCAGGAGCTATCCTACTCGTGGTCCCTAACGTCATGGGGGTGATGTGTTGGTCTCCACCGCTGGACAAGGTTGGGAACAGTGTCCGGGGAATACACTTCTGCCAGGTGAAGTTCTGCTTTATGTGTCTTCTGGTACTATAACTGTATTTTATGTACAGGGTTAGCACCCGAGAGTATACAGTGAGTACTGCTTAAAAATGTGTCAATACCTCCAAGTGATGGTAGCATTCAACTAAACTCCTTGTAATGGTGCATCATAGACTTGATCATCATAGACTTGATCATCGTAGACTTGATCATCGTAGACTTG
>JACXGM010011937.1:0-24491 GCA_016801145.1 Umbra pygmaea
CCAGAGTCTGGAGCTTAGACCAGGGGGCATGTGTAGACCAGAGTCTGGAGCTTAGACCGCTACACCAGCTCTGGCATGAAGGTTTCATATCAGTCAAAACACATGAAAAGTCCTGGATTATTCCAAATTTTTGCCCCCCCGTGGATATGTTAACGCTTTACCTGTCAAGTTTTTCAAATACTATTTTGTTCAAAGTCATTTACTAAATTCGGAGGCTGATATTGCAGGGTACACATGACATAAACTTAATGAAACATTAGGCAGCTTTTTTAACTGACAACTATTGTAACATTCATTATAGGCAGGGGTGTAGTTAAGAGGGGAAAGGTGATGATGTGTCAGCCATGCAAGCGCCAGCTAGCTCGTCGGGAGCAGCTGGGGTTAGGTGTCTTGCTCATGGATACCTCGACACTTGGTCAGGAGGACCCGAGGATTGAACCACCAACCTTCCGTTTGCTAGAAAACCCACCTGACCCAATGCCGCATGTGATTTTAACGTAATCTTAGCGGTGATCCAATTGGGAAGGACAAATGGTTTTGTATTCACATAGTTAAAGATGACAGAAAGCTAAGTATGAAGGCATCACATTTTAAACTCTGTTCATTTTTGTCACCACTCTAATGATAGAGCTGCAGTCTAACACATCTGCTCTCATCCGTCACCCAGGAAATCCCATAGGACACACACAGCCGGTTGCCTAATCCAAGTTGTCTTCAGCTATTCTGTCACTTACCTAGTTTGCTAATGATCCACTCTAGGCACAGCCGGCTCAAATTGCCATAGTACCAACTGAGAGTCTGAGATAATGAAGTCATCTAAGGTCCTTTTAGGAGATATTCAAGGGGAGGTTTTTTGGTCGTTAAGTCTCCCAGACGGATGAGGACATCAGCCAATTTCCAGTAAACTCAAAGAGCAGCAGGGCCTAGAGAAGCAATTGCACAGCCTTGACATAACCCATAAACCTTTCCCTAATACATTATATTAGGATGTATTATATGGCTTGTTGAGCAGGCTCTACTGCCTGTTTGGAGTGAACTAAAGCAAATGGTCCTTAAATGCATCATTTATCCTATATCCTTATGTACACTATATACATAATTATAAATTAATAGATAGATAAGAGCGAGAGAGAGAAGTTTCTGAATAATAAAAGCTTTCCATCATTCTTCAGTTTGTCTTGAGGTCATACTCTAATTGTGTCAGACAAATAACACATGATGTGAACCCTAACAATATGTTCATCTGACGGTGCTTTTGTCACTACTAAATATATAACTCGTCTCTGTGCGAAACGTAATCCTGTCCCTTCATACCCGGACTGACGAATGACTAGTTTGCCAGAAATAGACTCCTAGTTTAAACACAAAAATCACATTCATGCGGTGCTATTCTGGGTTGCCGTATAAAAATATCATATTGCAATTATATGCTTTACACAAAAACAAAATCACATTTACAATGTAGTAATTGATCAGAAATTGGTCTGGCATCTTATTTTTAGTCTTTCCTTTCCCCTAGTTTGACCCTCATGTCAATAGTACACTGCCCTCTGAACCTATCCATTTGAATTGAAGGGTCAAACAAACAAACTGATAGCGTTAAGGAATGTCACATGGTAGGGCAAACAGAACAACTATTGTGAGGGAGTAAACAAAGCTTAATCACGATTATTGTATCATCACATAACTAGCAACATAATGGGTGTTTATCTCTGCAAGGTCTTTCTGAAGACCTTTCATTAGATGGCTTATTCATTAGAATACACAAGAACTTATGAGGAAAAACAATACTTAGACACAGTCCACCTGATCTTATGAGCTACCTACAGTATTATATGTTTCAGTGTGTGCCTCTATGTGTATCTATCATGGTATAATACCAACTAGCATTAGCTATAGGCAAGTTTAGACTTCCACAGATGAAAAACAACATAACCCTCTATTGTGTTGTTCTCAGAGTAATAGCCTCATCTCCTTCACCTGAAACACAAACATGGACATGCTGTAATCATGAGAGGAGAAATGCACCAAGACAAACAAAGCTTCTGTAGCAACACTGTAATTGATAGATTGTTCTCAGAATCAAAACACACAGCTTTGATTTCTCTCATGAACAAAGGACATTGTGTCAGGTCTGACCTCCTCAGGAGTGTATTTTTGTTTGAATCTCCTTTTGGTCATGATGGTTTCTTCCCTTTCGCTTTTGTATTTGAATTTAGTACGTTTTCGTTTCACCAATGGAGCTTCTCAGCCGAGACTCCAAGATTTGGGTGGGAAGCTTACCGCAAAAGACCACCTCAGAGCTCTGTGTCCGGTGAGAGCAGATCAGTTGTTAATGTTCACTTATTATTACGCTAGTTAATATTAAAATAATAATAATAATAATAATAAAAAAGTGAACAAATTAGTTATATAATTGAATATTTGCAACCCAACTAACCTCACTGCACTAACATGTAAAATGTACATCCCGCCTAACTGCTCAGCTGTTGCATCGATCAACCAGTTTTTGGGTATGAGTCACTGGCTTGCCTGCATTTATCCCAAAGCTCTCTGAGAGTGTACATTAGACCATGGCAGGCTTTTAGTCACATTTGATATTAGTAGTTTGAATCTTTCAGTCCAGATTTGCAGGAGAAAACGTTGTAGGCTACACTCAAGTTCCTTTTGCTGGTCTAGGACTATGGTAGCAAAGTGGGTGTGGCTATTTTCTTGTTATGCCTGGTTGTCCCTGTCCATGGCTGTAGTATAGTATTCACATCTATGCTGCAATCACCTACGATCATCTGTAAAAGCTATGGTCCAGCCGCGGTCGGTGGATCTTATTTGGGGAGGACGGGCTCGCATTACGCTCGGGACCGGAGTGAATGGAATGGTGCGCAACGCACAAAACCCAGTGTGCAAAACAAAAATACGCTGGGTTTTGTGCGTTGCGCACCATTCCATTCACTCCGGTCCCGAGCATAATACGAGCCCGTCCTCCCCAATTAAGATCCACCGACCGCGGCTGCTATGGTCAGTCTAGCTTTGTAAAATGTCTCCTGTTCTTTGATGTCCTGTTGGAGCTGAATCATTTCTCCTTTCTCTCTTTGCTCTCTCACTCCAATGAATACCTAAGACCATGCCTCAGGATTACCTGCCATGACACCACTAGTTCTCAATGTGGAAAGTCCACCTGGTGGTGTGGTAGATCTACTATATTCTGTCTTGCTACTTCTGTAATGTTTCATACTAAATACACATCTCCATGCTGGGAAACAAAATGCAACTATAATATGGGCAGGGGGTAGGCAGGAATTCACTGGAGCTTCAAAACGTGTTGAAATCAAAATTGGCTAGCATCTTCTGGGGTGTGTTTTGCCTAATACTAATTTCAACCCGCTATTAAAAGCAGAAGTCCTTTCTCTGTTGACCCACACTAACTGCCGTCTCGGTCTTTATCTTGTGAACTGGGTTTGGGTGTTCCTGAAGCACCATATAGCCATGATATAATCACACACAAAGGTCAGTTTAGTTACATGTCACAATACTTTGACCCTAAATTTCCAACTTCGGCAATCAGTGTGCCTACATTAAAAACCCTAATCAATTACTGCATATACACATTAAACCAGAAATACAACTAATGATTATACTGTTTGCTATGGTTTTACCGCTCAGGTGTCAATTGAGGTCTTACTGATTATGCCTGCAGTATGTCACAACCTTGTTTCAAAAACTGGGTGTTGTCGTGGAGACAACACCCATTAAATTTGGTACTATAAAACATCAATAAAGGATGTTAGTCATACTTATGCTAAAACAGAATGTGAACATTTATTCCATAAAGCACACTGAGGATCAAGCACTACTGCCCCTAAGATCCTGGGCACCTCACCCTATAGTCCTCTCCATGGCTGGTTAAATATAGCGGTCAGGGAAAGAAAAGTCTGGAACAGCACAGTATGTTCTTCCACTGCAGATGAAATATTCACAGGAAAACCCCCCCTCCTCCCCCACAAACTCCAGGCAGTACAAACATTCATACATCACCATTCTCTATCATATTGGATGCAGAGGGAGAAAAATAGTTAGTTTATAACAATATCATAATCAAATGTAATTGTCACTTGTGCCAGATGTTTGCATTTTACAGCAAACTGATTAATTACAATTCCTTCCTAGTGATGCAGTCTCTCATAGTAGCATGACAAAAAATTACAAATAATAAAACTTTGAAATACTTAACAGCAGGGAAATACAGAAAAATATACACAGGGATGGTCCAAAACAGTTATTACCATGAAACCACAGACTAGAGCATCACACCACAAATCATGTATTTCTACTTGTGAGGAATCATAAACAATCATAAAGTGGTGTATTACTGTGACACACTGATGACACATGACCCAGTATAGTCTATTGTGTCACTGCATTTGGCGAGACAGTATCCTACTTTGTGCTGAAAACGCCTGGTGATAAGTATTGTTAAACTGTCAGCTCTGCAAATCAATGCCTGTCATAAGGTTTTGATTGCATTCTGAGTTTTAAGAGCAGCATAAATACTACATTAAAATCAATAAAAAACATGATATAATAATACAATTAGAAAACCATTAATAATTGAGTTGTTCCACAAGACCCTCAATATGGGAGAGTAAACTGATTTTCAGAATTTTGTGAATAGTGTTTAATGGATATAGGAATTTTAGATTTATAAAGTTGTGTTCCATTTTTTTTAATATAAGTTGGCTCCTGGAGTAATATATAAAAAATATATAAGTTGGCTCCTCCATGTATATCAGTGGTCCTCAAACCCTTCCATGGAGGGCCTAGTGTATGCAGGTTTTCTCTTTTACCTTGTACAAACCTGATGGAGTAGCTCACTAATTGGTTAGGATCTCCCCTCACCTGGCAGTCTAGGTCCTAATTATGCTCTAATTGAAGGGAAAGACCAAAAACCAGCATACACTAGGCCCTCCATGGAAGGGTTTGAGGACCACTAATGTATATAATGACTCCATCTTGACTTCAGACAATTGCCAAGTAGTGAGGCTACAGTTCAAATACCTTTCACTAAATATATATTTAGCTAGAAATGTTAAATTGATACATTGTTGGAAGGCATAACACATGAATATTAGTAGGCTAGTTGGCTAGATTACAGTCATGGCCAAAAGTGTTGAGAATGACACGTATTGGTCTCCACAATGTTCGCTGCTTCAGTGTTATTAGATCGTTTTGTCAGTAGTTACTGTGGTATACTGAAGTATAATTGCAAGCATTCCATAAGTGTCAAAGGCTTTTATTGACAATTACATGACATTTATGCAAATAATCAATATTTGCAGTGTTGACCCTTCTTTTTCATAACCTTTGCAAGACCCTGGCATGCTGTCAATGAACTTCTGGGCCACATTCTGACTGATGGCAGCCCATTGTTGCATAATCAATGATTGGAGTTTGTCAGAATTTGTGGGGTTTTGTTTGTCCATCCCGCCTTTTGAAGAGCGACCATGTTCTCAATGGGATTAACTTCTGGGGAGTTTCCTGGCCATGGACCCAAAATTTCGATGTTTTGTGCCTCCGAGCCACTTAGTTATCACTTTTGCCTAATGGCAAGCTGCTCCATCATTCTGGAAAAGGCATTGGTCGTCACCAAACTGTTCTTGGATGGTTGGGAGATGTTGCTCTCAGAGGATGTGTTGGTAACATTCTTTATTCATGACTGTTTTCTTAGGCAACATTTTGAGTGAGGCCACTCTCTTGGCTGAGAAGCAACCCCACACATGAATGGTCTCAGGATGCTTTAATTTTGGCATGACACATGACTGATGGTAGCACTCACAGTGTGTTCTCCAGACAAGGTGTTTTCTGGAACGCCCAAACAATCGGAAAGGGGATTCATCAGAGAAAATCACTTTACCCCTGTCCTCGGCAGTCCAATCCCTGTACCTTTTGCTGAATATCATTCTGTCCCTTAAGTTTTTCCTGGAGAAAAGTGGCTTCTTTGCTACCCTTCTTGACACCAGGCCTTCCTCCAAGTCTTCGCCTCACTGCGCGTGCAGATGCACTCACACCTGCCTGCTGCCATTTCTGAGCAGCTGGACTTTCTTGGGCATCCTGACGCTTTCTTCACAACAATTGAATCTCTCTCCTAGAAGTTCTTTATGATCCGATAAATGGTTGATTTAGGTGCAATCTTAATAACAGCAGTATCCTTGCCTGTGAAGCCCTTTAGTACAAAGCAATGATGACAGCACGTTTCCTTGCAGACAACCATGGTTGAGAGGAAGAACTTTGATGTCAAGCACCACCCTCCTTTTAAAGCTTCCAGCATGTTATTCTAACTCAATCAGATAATCAGAGTGATCTCCATCCTTGTCCTCGTCAACACTCTTACCTGTGTTAACAACACAATCACTGACATGATGGCAGCTGGTACTTTTGTGGCAGGGATGAAATGCAGTGAAAAATGTTTTTGGGGGATTAAGTTAATTTTCATGGCATAGAGGGATGTTGCAAATCATCCGATCACTCTTCATGACACTCTGGAGTATATGCATATTGACATCAACAACACTGAGGCAGCAGAATTTGTGAAAATTTGTATTTGTGCCATTCTCAAATCTTTTGGCCACAACTGTACAAACTTAGCAAAGATTTAGTGGTTACTAAAAAAAATCAGGCTAGATAGAAAGCTCGCTAGCCAGACAGCCATTGATCCTGCCAGCAGCCCACTAGCTATCCAGCTAGCACAAAAATATTATTTAGCTTGTCAAATATTACCATATAGCTAGACCCTTTATATAACATACTTGAAACAAATGGTTAGCTTAGCAAGAATAGCTAACCAAAACATTATTTGCCACACCTCTTTTATGCCACACATTTTTTTAAAGATATAAAATTAAACTGTTGATCCCATCCTATTATATGGATGTCACATGGTAGACTTGGGTATTCAAAATACATCAAACATTAACACTTGCCTCTTATGTTTTTGTTGTCCAGTAGAACCATGACCACATACCAATTTCTTGACATTAAAACAAGTATGGCCAAGGAGTGAGTGGTATCAAATGGAATGATCCATTAATGACAAGACTTAATTGACAGTAAGTATTTTATCATTGCAAGACAAAACAATGGTTTTGAATGTACCACCACTGAATGAATGAATGACTCACTGTTGCCATATCAGGACCATCAAAACGGGGGCCATACTGAAACCCACTGGCATAGGACAAGCGTGTAAATAAACAACGCAAACTGTTATTCAAGACATTTTGCATAACAGATTGAATTAATTATATTACGTATATCTGGCTTTAGTATTTTGCTTGCCTCTACAACTGCAGCTAATCTGCAGTAATTTGCTGACAGACAAAGACAAACGAATGAGACTCCACCTACTGGGATTCTATGGAATTACACATCACCAAGACGAGTATCCTACATGCAATGCTTAAAGTGGACATACCGTGAGATACATACATTGTCCTGACACATTTTCTGGGATAGAAAAGCAAAAATGGTTAGCATCTTAAAACAGTCTAGCCAATTGGAGATCAAATGTTTAGCATAAAGTTACAATAAAAAAACAAATACTACACTTTTAATTAATTAGTTTCAATGCTGAACCTCAACCTAGTTGGTTAGTATTGGGAGACACTCACTAATGTGTATAAAAGTATAAACTTAGCAACGAATGACTAATTGAGATTAAAATCAAATGATAACAATATTGTAAGCATCATTATTCAGTGATGCTTTTAAAAATGGGACAGTTGAAAAACATACATTTGCTTTAGAGGACTAGGTTCAGGTGGGCTTTATGGTGTAAAAAGTTCCAACCGGAAGATAATAAAATACACAAAACAATGAAACAAGCGAAAGCAGTTTTTCAAGATGTTTGTGTGTGCATGTCACCTGGGTGTACCAGTGAAACAGAAACTGTATGTCAATGGAAAAAACAGGCATTCACAAAGCAGACACTAAGCTAATGTACAGCAATGTAATTAACGCACTTTAGGCCAAGGTTTAGAGTACTATGATAATAATGTCCAGATATCAAATGCTTTAAATGGGGGGGGAACACAATCACTAGTCACTACTGAAGGCAAAATTAATCTTTTAAGTTTTAGCATCCCTATCCCAACAAATACTTTATATAGGAGAATATTATTGTGTTAATTGCAATAGTCTAAACTACTTTAAGCTTCAAATTGGTGACAAAAACACTAATCAGTAATAATGATGGCTAAAAATAAGCATTTGCCCTCAAATAAAACATTCCAGTTTCAATGCCCAAATAAATATTTTAAATAGGGGAGTATAAAAATACACAACTGACACAATGCCACACACAAGCAAGCGCACACACACGCAAACACACACACACAGTGTTGTCTTACTCAATTTATTTACAGAAGGAGCCATGTATGCAAATGCACTTTTCTTTTTAATACAGACACCTGTAAGACAAAACTCTACCTTTAACAAAATGAACAGTGGACTAACCAAAGACTCAGAAGTTAGTCTCAATTTAAAGGCCAGATGCTTAGATGACAACTCATCATTGATATTACCTTTCAAATCCCTTAGAAATAGATAAATAAATTAGAACGCTCTTCGAGTTTCTCCTCTCAAGTAAGTGATGCATGTTGGCTGAAGTAATTGATGGATACACTTGCAGTAGAGAATTGTGAAGACAAGGTTCAAGTCATTGTATGGGAATATAGATGTAACACCAGAATACATAGGTTATGGGGGTAAGAGATCAAAACAAAAGGGCATAACAAACATTTTCACTAAAACATAACATTTACAGGATTCTTTTTTCCAGAAATGCCATAAAACAGCCACAGAAGCCTATGAGGATCTCAGCAACAAAGTAATGATTAGTGTTTCTTGCCTAGTTGTTGTTTCGTACTAGATATGGGTGCGCATTTGATCTGTCTCCTCCTCACCCAGAATACACACTACTCATTAATAATGCAGAAGAAAACTGATTGCAACAGTCATGATGTTGGTTAAATAGAACGTGCTTTTAACAACATATCACAGGACAAAGAAAAAACAGACATTTGACAAAAATTGACATAAAACAAAAATGCTCTCCCCAGAAAGACATTGTAACTGACAACCCCACCTCTCTATTCAGAGTTTCTGCACAGGGCTTGCAAACACAGGGCTTCCGAACCGAGCTTCCATGAAGCAAAGGGCACACGGAATTCAACAGGGGGTTAGGGGCAGCATAACCTCATAGGACCACTTTTTTTTTTAAATGGCCAGCTACATCACTCCCTCAGATTATCGTGGCTAACTAATTGTTTGACTGAGTGTTCAGGATGATTTCCCCTTGGTGGTATGGCGGCAACCCCCCCCCATCCCATGTGGAGAAACAGAAACTTGTGATTGGGCATCAGCTTCTGTCCATGCATATGAGCAGTGAGCAGGGACAAAGAAAAATACATTGTATGTGTCATAACATCACCAGAGGTCTGCAGTAGTCTTGTTTTCTTTTAAATAGACACTTGACTGTTTTTCGTTGCTTGCTTTTAACTTGATTTTGTCTAAGACTGTGTCCTTTAAATGCAAATAAAGGAGGAGATCTTCTTGGTTTTGTGATTACGTCCAGTGGCTGTTTTCTTCTATACCTCAATGTTGTTTCCTGCATAGAGCCTGGTCCATGTCCGAGCTGCAATGTGTGCATAGATGTGGGTTATCAAGATTTTAAATTCTTCTTGAATACATGTCTTGAAATGCCTGAATTGTTTTGATCTAAAGTGATAATTTAGTGGGTTTAATGAAGCACTGGAAGAGCATCAAGTCATTCGTCCCTTCACATAAGTATTAAATCGATTCTTTAAAGATTGTTATTCTCGATCAGACGATGCATTATCATTTAAAATGACAAGGAGTAAAATAAGCTCCATTTGCACTTGGTTTACTTCAACCATAACATACACATGACTCACCTGTCTCAATGGCTTGGGCTTCATTTGACTTCCATTGTTCTGCAACATCATTTGCAAGTGGGTCATCAGGATTGGGGGCACTTAATAATGCTTGGATTGATAGCAGCACTGTGCGTATCTGCAAGGCTGGAGACCATTTATCTGTGAAGGAACGTAAAATGGTGGATATAACGTAAAATGGTGGATGAAATGTAAAATGGTGGTTGAAACGTAAAATGGTGGATGAAAGGGTCATACTTTGACTCAGGACAGAACTATGCCAGTGATAACGGTGGTTCTGGAGAACTCACCTTTCAGGATGTCTAGACATATCCTTCCCAGCTTGTCCACATTGGGATGGTAGATTTTGGTCATGAATCTCACTTTGGGAGCTGCCATGGGATACTCTTCTGGCAGAAAGAGTTCCAGTTTAAAGGTGCCTCCTTCGAAAGGGGAGTCCTGGGGCCCTGAAATGACCACATGGAAGTACCGGGCATTCGCCTCATCGGGCTCGGCCTTTATTCCAGGAACAGGTTCTGCCAGCAAACGCTGAGTTTCCTAAACACAGACACAGACAGAGAGACACGCAGGTATACAGACATTCAAACACACAGGAACAGGACATCAAGCAGGCAACGACACATTCATGATGCGACACGCATCCAGCAGAGATTAGTGCAAGAAACCAGATGTCAGTTCAGGGTGAAAAGTGGACCCCAAGTTGTTGGGCAACTGTGTTTGTGTGCAATGGGAATGCCACAAAGTCACATTTGTGAATTGTTTGAGAAACGGGTACGACCAACCACGGTTTTGTTTAGTCTGTTTACAAAGGAAAGGAATTGTCACTCATTAACTTAAGATCTTGAGCTGGAAATTCTGCATTTATAATCACATGGGTGGTGAGAATTTACCAGTAAGAGTAAATACCAACTTCTAGGTGCTCGTGTTAGGTTTAGGCAGTGTCAGATTGAAGTATATACGAGAAATCAAGCTAAGACATAATATTGGACTGTTATATTCTTTAAATCCCAATTGATTACACAGCATCTGGAGCTAATAAATATGATACATGCATGGAAGTGAATTTGCCGGAAATTATCTTCTGGTTTTGTCTGGGTATTACAGGACTGTTTCAAACCAAAGTGACAACTCTCCAACTATATGGAACTATACTAGGATCATAATGGAAATACATATTTTGATCTGCTATCAAATGTATAGGTCTATGTTCACGATATCATACTGTCAACAGTCTTGTCAAATTATTGAAAATGTAATATACTTTTTTTGTTGTTGCAGTAAGAAATAAACAAATGTACTTCCGTGTGCATGACAAATTGCTCTTTAATGCCGACCCATTCATATACAGAACTACATCAAGACCACAAAATTCTCCAGATCCCGCCCATTGGGCCTACACAGGGCTTTAGGAGAAATACCTGCACCGCCACCACCTTCCATGAACAAAAGAACTAATTCGATACATGTCCATACACAGTAAACTGCGCAAGTAAGAAGGGAGTTCTAAATACATAATTTGATTTACAAAAATAAGTTATATTTAAATGAAATTAGTAGTTTACAGGCTAAGTTAGATTGCTATATGGGAGCTACATAAAACCAGCTATGTCAGTCGCGAGTGATTAATCACACAATTGTGTTGATGTTATTTGCTTGACATCTCAACAAGATGATTTCAATGCATGTACGATGCATAGTATCAATTTCAAAATAAACAGGCAATTAATCGTACAGTGAGCAAATTCTCAGTTCAATTTCAGCGGGAAGATTTCAGCATTTTAATGCTGAAGCTGAACCATGGTTAGCAGCTAAATAGGGAACGGAAGTACAGAGCAAAGACATGGCACTGCACGTGCCTACTACTGGTTTTCTTCTCAACTCAAACGGGTCAGATCTAAGTCTTGTTAACTATTTATCACATGCATATCTTGGTATTACCTTTATAATCCTGCGGGGTAGTCCTGCCATTTTGTTTTACTGTATATTTAGATGTTGAATGTTCACTCCTTCGTCGTCAGATTGACGGCGCCGACGCACACGCCTTCCGGTGAGTCGCTGGCCTATGGTATGTGTGGCATAGTGAATGATGGGAAATGTATTTTGCTGCCTTCAGACGATGCTCTAAAAATAATTAACATTAATGTAATGTGCCAAGAAAGGATGCATTTGTGAAGACTACAAATATGAATTAACTGAATGTAATTTATTGTAATCCCAAAAAATTAAAAGGCAACCATGAAAATTGCAACATGAGCAGTAATTATCAAAATTAATTTCTTGTTGTTTTGTCATGTAGGAGCAATACTAATTTAGGGCAGACGCTCGTTCTCCCACTACGATGCTGACAGCAATGGAATCACTTCAGTGATCTGTTGGGGGAACTGTGCAATGTACAGTTTGAGGCTTGATTTCATAACTGTATTTATTTTTTATCAACGACAATAACAAACATACATAGCAAATAGGTAGACTTTTATTGACAGCTTTGACTGCATCAACACACAAGTGAACAACTTTAGATTTTTTTATTTTACATCACCAATAACACAAAACATCTCTATAAATATTTTAGCACAAATTATCTGTCTTTTGGGGGATCTTTGTTTATGCGTCGCATGTGGTACCTAAGAAAAAATAGAAACTTTCAAAATGCAATTCTTGTGCAATGGATGCTATTTCATGAAAAATTAAAAGGACACAAGTTTACATTTTCAAATTGATAAATAAAAATATTTAATATACAAAAATATTATACAAATTGAGAAACAATACTTACTGGTTAGTTATATAAGCATGTCTACATTTTCCTCTGAGGACCCCATCCCTATTTCTATTTGAACTATTCCTAAGCTAGACCACCAGATTTAACAGGTCAAACAATGACCGAACCCTTTACTATTGAATCTGATATGCTACTTCAGGCCTACATCGTTATCAAAATCTGGGTGGTCCAAGGATTGTTTTGAAAAACACTAATTACAATATTTTATTTTGAGGACCACAATAGAACAGGTGAACCTAATATACATATTTTTTTCTTACGTTGAGCCATCATTAGCCTCACATTTCCCCCTCTGGTCATCTTTACTTGAGACAGTAACCAAGAATTACAGTGCATTACCAGTAGCCTAAGTGATAAAGTTACAGATGGTATACTTACTGTCCCACTGGGTACCATCGGTGCTTGGTAGTGTAAAACATCTTGCTGAGCTCCTCTACTGTGGGGGCCTGTTTGTTCTTCAGCACCTCCTTCCCAAGATGGGCTTTCAGCACCTGGTCGTGTGTCTCAGCTGGATTGGTCAATGGATCTGGTCGTAGGATGGGCTAAAGAGTAGGAAACGTGTATATCAGTGGTGTATAACAAAAAACGAACAGTAGCTGTTAAACTAAACACCAACGAAGAAGAATAACGCACAGTCAAAACTTGGTCTGGCATACTGATTAGGCTGTATACATTACCGTAGTAAAAACAAAAAGGGAGGGACAGAATTGAAATGTTCCTACAGAAATCACTGAGTAACTATTTTTAATCTAAAACATTTGCTTCGCAAAATTAAAACAAAACCAGAACAGTAAAAAACCTTGTTAAACACATCAATCCATAGAATTCACACCTGGGTAAGTTCATAGGGTACATCCTGAGTGGGGTGGTAGCATACGATTGTCTCCCCATCAGATGTCACCCCAATTTCAACAGTACTGCAATAGAGGCTGCACAATTAATATCACGCCATCATAACACACACATAGTACAAATGATTGATTGTATCTATACAATCTATGATTGTATCTAGAAGAAGTTAGCGACTTACCAGTTGTCATCAATAGAAGGACCAGTGATAGTGGACTTGTGCATGGCAGGCACAACGCCTGTTGAGAATACATTTGTTGACATTATTCAAAGTTCCAATATGACGATTGTAGTAGTAACTGCCAAGGTACGTTGAAAAAAACAGAGCTAATTAACTAGTTAGAATGGGTCATTATATGAGCTAGCTAAGCTGGCTAACTGACAAAATACATTCAGCAATTCGGTGTTTCTATAACAATTCTTGCACGATTCGTTTCACAATAGAAAATACTCACATTGGCATTGTTTCAGTTGAGTAACATTCGAGAACCGTGTAAATAAACAACTGAGCCTGTTTAAATGACCTGCAAAAGCCATGCTCAACAACAATAAACTATGTGTAACAGGGAATTATGTCCGCGTACAGCAGTGGAATGTCCGTGTTGAGACATAAACCGTAACCGTTAGTTCTGTTGTGCATTTTAACTTTCCTCTCAAAATAAATATGAAGTGAAACTATAGTAAAACTGGTTTATTAAAAACCGAAAAGTAAACTATTAAATGCTCAACGATGTGTAAAAAAACAAGGATACAATTTTCTGCAAATGTACGGAAGGGGAATATGTTCGTGTGGATATGTAGACCGTAACGTTAGTTCTGCTGTGCAGATTTCGATCATTAAAATAAATTATCAGTGGAACTAAAGTAAAATACTTAAATGCAACAGGGACACTTAGAGGCATTAGATGGCTCAGGGAGTCAGACTTATAGTTCCATTACTGACTGTGCAAAATGTCAT
Organism: Umbra pygmaea; assembly: GCA_016801145.1. Classification (NCBI taxonomy): domain Eukaryota; kingdom Metazoa; phylum Chordata; class Actinopteri; order Esociformes; family Umbridae; genus Umbra; species Umbra pygmaea. The sequence continues at coordinate 14,555 of JACXGM010011937.1, forward strand.
TGTGTCCTTGAGCAAGGCACTTTACTCTGCTCTAGTGGGATGTCCTTGTATTCACTGTAAGTCACTCTGGATAAGAGCATTAGATAAATGCCTAAAAAATGTACACTTAGCAAATACATGTATTTATACATGTCCCACTCAATCGGGCACCAGTGCCACATCAACAAATACACCTAAGGGCGGTGACAGTTAACCCAGTCCAGTATAAATGAAGTGACACCTCTGGGAGTGTTTATTTATTATGTTGACTAATTTATCTCCTGGCCTGTCTACCCCAAGCAATGAATAACCCTTTGTAGCAGCTGGCTATACGACTGGTGTTCCTCAATGGAAAATCTTGCTTTATGAATAAATCATATCCTTGGTTATGACAGAGAAAATCTGATTTACTGTCTACAGATCTTAGGCAAACAACAGAAAATTGCAACATGTTATTTCGAAACAAAATATTAATATAATTATTTCAACATACGTTCAGAGTGATAAAGACTTCTCTCATTGCAAATATTCTGGCTCACAAAAATAATATTTGTGGCTCTTTAATTAAGAGACAGAGAATAAACATTTGAAGAAAAAAAACTTCATCCACAGTTCTGGCAATGTTCTGGAAGTGCCCTCAATGTCCGTTGACAGAAATTGCTTGGTTATGTGAATCTTTCTATATGAAGGTGCCGCTTTAAGTTGATTGAAAGTTGCTCCAGATTGGCTCATTATGAAAGCTCCATGTCTCCTGTTGACGTGCTGCTGGATGCCTCAGGAGCTGTGTTTGCCACCAACCGCTCTCGATTGCCGAACACCTCAGCGACTGGAGACAGAATGCATGTGTCAAACAACATGTTGATAATGAAAGTACATTCATTATTTTCCAGCACTCTAATGATAGGAAAACCATTTAGCCACCAATGAAGGGCTGTACTATTCCAGGAATTCAATAAATTCCCTGGCTTTCACCAAATCCGCTTGAATTATGTAGGTTCTGCTTATTCTGTAATGATTCCAGTAATTTCCTAAACAGAATGCAACACTAAACCTATGACTCCACTACTAACCAGTAGGGATGATAGGTATGTCAGCCTAATAACAAAATACCATAATGAGTATATTCATAATGCAGAAGGAAAGCTATGCCATAAGCAAGTGTAAATGTTAATTAATGTATTTTAAAATGTGATATTCTGTTCTAAATATGGACTTGTCTCCCTACTAAGTCTGGAGAAGAAGGTAAAGACATTGCCACTGTACCTGTCGCAATTTCACTAATGTCCCAGACCTGCATGCCACCTTTTTGCCCTCCAAAGGCATATACAAAGGGCAGATCAGGGCAGCACGCGGCACAAAACAGCACCCCCTATTAAGATAAAGACATGCTCTTAACCACCACACTCACATCTACGGCAGCAATATCCACAATATGCAATCTAATCTTGTAATGACGTAGCAAAACGAATAGCGACAAAAAAACAACTTTACCATGTTCATGTCTCGGGTATGAACCAGTCTGGGCTTGTTACTTAAGATGTCCCAAATCTTAACACGCTTGTCTGCAGATGATGTAACCAAGCAGCCTCGGATCTGACTGCTAAGGTTCAAGCCTACAGGAAATGACAACCAATCACCGATAATTATGTGTACTAGTAAACTCATGCACTGAAGTCAGTGAATTTGACTGGTTACATGCTAGTCTAAATGAAGTAGAAACAGAAACTGCCCTGAACAACACCAACCCACCTGAAACTTCTTCATCGTGTGCCCTTAGTGTAAACACCGGCTTGTCCGAGCGTGCATCCAGACAGTAAACAAAACCTTCCTCTGTGCTCGCCTAAAACACGGGCAAACAAAAGTGAGTGTACCAGGCATTTCTAAAGATAAACATTTACCAATTTGACTGCTATGCTAGGGAAAACATACCCGGACGGCAGCTTACCAGAAAGTTGCTCGGGGAGAAATGGTTCCAGACCACCCTTTCCACCTGCCCGCTAAACCTCCACGTGCGATTGCTACTGTCGGGGCTGCGACAGTCATACAGAATTGCTGACCTAGAAAGACAACACAGGTCGGTTTTAAACCATCTCAACACAACTCCTATATAATTATTTTACAATTTTGAAGTTGGCAAATTTAAATTAGGTATATACTTATCAAAAGATCCAGATATCAGGGTCTGAGCTTCAAAAGGGTGAAACATCAATGTCTGAACCTAGAAGTTAAAAATACTTGTTTTTAATATGCATTGGATTGGTGAAGTAGCCTAGTCTAAGCTCTCAACCACACTTGCCCCCTGTGTGTCCATCCTTTCTTTTTTCTGCTACATACAAGTCTTAATAGCCTCTGCTTTCTAATGTCAAGTCAATCAAAACAATAAAAATATACCCCCACTATTTTTTTAATTACATATCAGCAGGTGAGCATGTATTCCTAATGACTTTGAAGTAAATCTAACTGTCCCATTAATGTCATGCAACTACTGGACACACGAACCTTGTCTGTGTGTTTGCGCAGCGTTGTGGCCGGCTTGCCCTGGGCCAAATCCCACAGGATCACTGTTTCATCCGCTGAACCACTGGCCAGGACATTGCTGCGGAAAAGAGAAGCAAAACAACAAAGTTTGTGATTGTGTTGTTAATATCTCACGGGTGGAAATGTCTAGAGCCAGGATGAGCAGGCATACCCATAGAAATGGAATGGTTAGAAAGGACATTCCAATTCAAATCAATATAGCAGAAGGGTCAGAGCGTCAGCCATTTTTATTTGTACCATTCCATTGCAAAGATCTAGCGGCCTACTTCCACATTTACCCGATTCACGTGTTGTCACCGTGACAACTAACAACAATCGTTTTGTTGTGTACTAATCAAACAACCACACCAACAGTTAAATGTCCTTTCTATCCATTCTATTTCTATGGGCACACCACTATTATGACTCACCGAACCAGTTTGTTCCAGGACAGGTCAAGGACAGCATCTGTGTGGCCTTCCACAAGCTCTGCTGCAGCCTTAAATTCAAACAGCAAGTTAGTCTGCTGGCTATAGTGAGGAAACTTTGACATTAGTCCCAGTGGAAAATTACCTTCTTGCTTTTCTTTTTCTTCTTGGGACCCAGGTAGTAGGCAGGCTCAAGGCAGTCCACCACGTCCAGATCCCACACATCAATTCGTGGCATCATGTTTCCAACAGCAGCATAATTACCTGTGCAAACAGACAGGGTTTGATGTATGGTAAAAATACACGTAATATACACTGAGGAAACACACTAAATTTTCGATGTCCAGCTTGAGCGGAACTTGATTAAGCTCTTAAACTTAACGAAACACAATGTAACCAGTGGTTTTCGGTGGCTCTGTTGTAAAGCATGTCTCTTGCAACAGTAGAACAGTGAGTTTTGAGTAACGATATGTTTCAAGCGAACACATAACTATTGTGTGCTACATGCCCTATGTTACAAAGAAAATGCACTCACCAGTCCCGTCAGGGCTCGGGTCAAAGTTCAGCCACTCCACACAGAGAGGATAGGCTGGCAGGAGTATGTCGTGATGAACATAGAGGGATTCTTCCTCAGCATTGTAAACTGTGCAGAGGCAAATAAACCCCAAAGTTAACATCTTTTTTTTGCACTGGCATGTATCTGCACACGTCTGCCACTAGGTGGCTTTGACAACTTTTTAGCTGAGACGGAGTATAAATGCCAGAATCCATAGTCTTCAAAGTACCATAAATCTCCAAGTTGCTGCAGTCGCTCTCTGCTCGGCCTGCAATGATGAGATTATCAGTGGGCTTGATTTGAAAATCCTCTCGATCATACTGATCCTGGTGACACAGAAAGACACAGGTAGGCCTGATCCACGTGGCTGCAGGTCTATATTCTGTCAGCAAACAAACTTAGGAAAAACTTTTCATTGCTTGGCGCTCCACCAGGCAAAACACACAGGTATGTAATGCAAGATTTTTAACAACATCCGCACTAAAGGAATCATTGAAAACAACGCGGGATAAATTTAGAAGCTTGAAATGCAATTCCCCTCATGTTGATTCAGCTGATATCGTTAATATTGCAGAATCGATATATCACCAGTAAAACCTTAATTACAATTCATAACTTTAGACTCAAGAGTCCGAATGTCAGATTCACAGCCACAACCAACACTTCTGCTGTCAGTAAAAACACGTCCGGGGGTGCTCTTTAGTGCTGGGCGGTATGACCAAAAATGTATATCCCCGTATTTTTCAAAATTCTACTGGTTTCACGGGTTTATGACAGTATTTCTTTTTTTTAATGCATAATCAGGGGTTCCCAGAATTTTCTTCTGGTTGAGAGAGGAATAATTGCAGTAGATTGACATAGGTTGGTCTATTTTACTGTCTAATATTGTAGAATAATTCCACACTAGTAGTAATACAGGTTTACCCCAGAAAATGATGCTGCTTACAAAGTTTCTAATGAAGTGAGGAATCAGAATGTGCTGACCTTAACTTCATACAATTTTGATATTCCAAGACATGGTTTGCTTCTAAGGTGGTGGAGCAAATTGCTCGTGTTGCCTCCTCCGGCGACAACTTTAGCCCGATAATTTTAAACCAATTAACCTCCAAACAGACGCAGCTCCTCTTTTTGGCAAACGTTCATCATGTTTATCGTAACGTAACACCAGAGCACTACTGTTTACCCTCACCACAACTCGCTGTCACACCGTGCCTGTTTAGAAGCGAAACATTGAAAAGGGTCTGATCTGAAAGTGTTGTGCGGCGCAGCGTTCCGGACATTGTGTATTCAAATACACCGGTATGGCAGTATAAAAAAATTCATATCATAACAAAACTATACACCGGTATTCGTTGTAAACCGGTATACCGCCCAGCACTAGTGTTCTTTGAGTCTGAGTTTATGATTGGACTCTGATAAGAGGTGCTCTCGTTTTACCAGAGAAGCTTAAACGTGCACGCACACACATGTAATGTGAGGTTGTTCAAGTTTTTTATTGCAAACTTAGTTAAAAACAACAAATTCTTACTTCACCATTATATGTTTTGTTATTATATTTAATGTTGTATTATGTTTGGTTTTATTGCTGAAGAAGCATCTACTTGCCATTTTAATGGGAGCTAATTGAACTAATGTATGAATTATTTTATTGGTAATCCCAGACATGTTTTCCAAACAGGTTAATAAAAAGTGAACTTACAAATGTAAAGTTAAATATAGTGGCATAGGGTAGATATTAAAACAGCAATAATGTAAGACAGCCAATACTACACCGATTAACACAATGTCAATCATCTGAAAATCATTTGTCTCACATACATGTCTGCACAAAAATGTCCCTTTAGTAATTTGCCAAAAGTATATTAATAAGACATATTGAATTTGATGTATTGAAGCAATATAGAAGATGCTAGTGTGTATTCTTTTATATACATAAATTGAAGAATAATTGGCTGGTAAAATTTGGGCATCCACCAGCCACGGTTTTCCCACCGAGTGCATGGTGCAAATCAAGTATTTAATTATTTCTTATATTGGTCATATAATACTAGTGTAAATGCATGGTGTGCTTTATCCCTCTGCCCTCTACTCACTGTGTCTTTAAGGGTGACATACGGATCCTCTTCATTGCTGCTAAACACTGTGAGGCCTGCAACACTGAAACCAAGGTTGGTAGTCCCTGTGCCAGAAAAAGACCCAAAAGTAAGAGTGTTTAAAAAATAAATAATAATTAACAGTTCCAGGTTCCTCTTGGCATGAGTAACAGAGATGAGCCATGAATAAACACCATGCAGATTTCTCGGAGGATTCAGAAAGTTACATTTACCTGATTCCTCCTCGTCATATCTATCCAAACCGTACTCTGCTAGTTCATCTTCCTCTTGACCTGCTTCGTTTTCATCCTGCTGTGGCTCCTGTCCGTGAACAGCTTGAGTCTCATTACTCTGCTCCTGGCCACTCGCCATTTCTTCATCATCATCGTCTTCTTCATCTATGCCTCCACTGAAAAAATACAAGTTTTAGATTTGTGAACAGGCCCTCTTTTCCAGAGCTAATCTTAACCTCAGTAAACACACAGCTAACCTTAAAGTGTAACTCTTGCCAAAATGCAACCTAAGATCTTTTTTGAATGTACCCGGTCAAATCGCCTTTTGAATTGGAGTGATAGGGGCACTACTATGATAGCATCAACATCGCTATCTTTAAAACACCAAGAAGGCTCGACACAACAAGAAACTTTGCTCAAAGTATCACCAGGGGCTTTACAGAGTTTGTGTACACAAACCTTTCTTTATAGTCAACTCTGTGTACACAAACAATGTTCTCAATGCTTAAGTTCATGTGTACAGCCCCTGGTGATACTTTGAGCAAAGTTTCTTGTTGTGTCGAGCCTTCTTGGTGTTTTAAAGATAGCGATATTGATGCTATCATAGTAGTACCCCTATCACTCCAATTCAAAAGGTGATTTGACCGAAACCAAAAATACTGAAAATCTTACAAAGTGGTGTTTCCGTCCTAATTTTGAACGAAGGTTTGACTCGGGTACATTCAAAAAAGATCTTAGGTTGCATTTTGGCGAGGGTTTCGCTTTAACAATGAAGATTGCAAACATTGAATTGTGTCTGCCTGTTGGAACTGGGCCCACAACATAGTTATCAACTATCAGCACCATTCAAACACCAACCCTGCTTGTTCTTTTGCCTCTGTTATGATGCGTTGCAACTCTTCTTTGCTCAACTCCACCTTTAACGAAACACGGCAACAGGTTAAATACATTTTTGCTGGTGTAATTCCAACAGAATCTATTACTAACATATTGTTGCCATAGTTAGCCATCAGTAGATACATTCTTGGGTCAAAAAAATTAAGGAAACACGTAACCATGTCAGTATAGCACCAGGTAAATAAAACTTTAGGTATATCAATCTGTCCAGTTGGGAAGCATAAGCAATTGTGAATCAATATCACATTTTTGGTGCAAATGAAAGTGACAACAGTTGCAATGGAGAAGCAACAGCAACACAACCCCTAAAAGGGAATGGATTTGCAGGTGGTGGCCAAAGATTATTGCTCTCTCCTTATCCTTCCTGACTGATTCATCTTCAGATTTGCTAGTGTCCTTGTCACTACTGGTAACATGAGGCGGTACCTACAGCCCATTCATGTTGCAAAGGTAGTCCAGCTCCTTCAGGATTGCACATGCTCCCAGTACAATGTCAAGAGCATGGAGGAGATACCAGGAGTCAAGCCATTACATGAGGAGACATGGACAGGGCCATAGAAGAGCATCAACCCAGCAGCAGGACCGGTATCTGCTCCTTTGTGCGAGGAGGAACAGGAAGAGCACTGCCAGAGCCGTACAAAATGACCTCCAGCGGGCTACTGGTGTGTATGTTTCTGAACAAACTATCACAAAAAGACATCCTCTAGTGGGACCTGTGCTCACAGCCCAGCACTGTGCAGCTTGTTTGGCATTTGCCAGAGAACACCAGAATTGGCAGGTCCACCAATGGTGCCCCGTTCTCTTCACAGATGAGAGAAGGTTTACACTGAACATATGAAAGAGTCTGGAGATGCTGTGCAATACTGCCTGCAACATAAACCAGCCTGACCATTTTTGCGGTGGGTCAGGGATGGTCTGGGGAGGCATATACTTGGGAGGTTCACACAGACCTCCAAATGCTAGCCAACAGCACCCTGACTGCTGTTAGTCCCGAGATGAAATCCTCAGACTGATCATCAGGCCTTACGCTGGTGCAGTGGGCCCTGGGTTCCTCCTGGTGCAGGACAATGTTTGACCTCATGTGGCCAGAATCTGTAGGCATTTCCTGGCTGACGAAGGCATTGATGCCATTGACAGGCTCTCACATTCCTCAGACCTAAATCCAATTTAGAACCTCTGGGATGTTATGAATAGGTGCATCCGACACCACCAAGTAACGCCACAGACTGTCCAGGAGATCACTGATGCCCTGATCCAGTACTGGGAGGATATCCTCCAGGACACCATTCGCAGTCTCATCAGGAGCATGCCCAGACGTTGTCAGGTGTATACAGGCACGTGGGGACCATACACACTACTGTCACATTATGAGTTGCCGTGATGAAATTCATGCATGTTGGAATATCCTGGGATTTCCATTGTTTACATTGATGTTCGGTGTGAGTGTGAATTCAGCCCTCAATTAGTTGGGGACATGGACTGTTGTTCCCTCAGTTTGTTCTCAACGAAGTACAGAATGTACAGCCAAGATTTTGATCTTTAATAAGTTGTTAATCGAGACCCGATGTGTTATTTGAGTGTTTACTTAGTTTTTTTGGGATGATTGTATATATAAATAAAAAATATATACATATATATACACACACACACACATTATACACATATATACATTGTTTACTAGCTAGCTAGCAACTATACTAACCTTCTCGGGAATTCCTTTTGCAACTCCTCGCTTTACCCATCCAATACAAGTAATTTGATCTGCCATTATTGTTAAACGTATAGGTTACTAGTGCTAACGAAACAACTGAAAATCGTAAGCAATTAAAAAAGCGATGAACTGATCTAGAACGTAAATATATATCGGACAAATCCACATGTGGGTTCTTCTTCTTCTTCTGTGATATCTGGCAGGTCGCAACCGACTTAATGGTGCATATACTGCCACCTACTGTACCAGAGTGTGAGGCCGGTCACGGCCCACCCAATTCAGCTCCACCCAACACACCCCACCACCCTAGTAAATTAATACACAGCCCACAACCCACCCACCCTCCACATCCCACTACTTACCCTCCCCCTTACCTTTCATCAACTCGTGAACCATCTCCCCCGTGACGTCAGTAACACCCATAAACTCCCTAGCAGCACCCACCACAACATCTATCCTAGCATTCCTTCCCTTAACCTGACTACAAACATTCACCACACTACACAGAAACGCCAAAAACTCAACCCTGCCCACCACCAAAGACTCCTTACTAACCACACACTCATGCCTACATGTCTCAGTCAATACCACGTTACGACTCCCCGAACCTTCCTCAAACCCCGGGCATACATCCCGCTCCTTCTACACCTGTACACCTACACCAAGTCCCCCCACTCTCCGCACTGCTTCGCATACGTGACCTTATCCACCATCTTAACCCGCTGTGCTTCCGCTGCTCTCTTCTGAACCACGCACCCCCCAAACGCAGCACTGTGCTCCCCACCACAATTACAACACCTCACCTGGGCCCCTACCCCACACTTGCCATACTCATGCGCACCCCCACCTACCCGGCCCTCTGCACACAGCAGCCACATGCCCCATTCGCTGACAATTAAAACACCTTAGTGGCGGCGGCAAATATTCCCTCACATAAAAACTAAGAAACCCTAAGTGCACCCTATTTGGCAACGGTCCACCAAACACCAACAGCACCGTGGGACTCACCTTCTCTAACTCTAACGCCTTACTGCCCATCCGTCTCGCTTCCAGCACTACCCCTCCTGACACCACCTTTTTTAACTCCACCATAGACATCTCCTCCGGAACACCCGTGATCACCCCTCTTACCTTCGCTGCACTCCCAGGCACCATACACTTCACCTGACCCCCATTCAACATCTCCAACTTCAGCAGCTTATCCCTCTGCGCCACACTACCCACCACAATAAGAACCCTACCACCACTCAAACACCTAGCATCCGTCACCCTCCCAACTAGATCCCTAATTGCCGCAGTGAGTGACACCGGGTGCATCACCTTACCCGTCGGGGCCAAAAACACCACAATCACCTTAAACCCCTGCTCCCCACCACCATCACCTTAAACCCCTGCTCCCCACCACCATCACATTAAACACCTGCTCCCCACCACAATCACCTTAAACACCTGCTCCCCACCACCATCACCTTAAACAACTGCTCCCCACCACCATCACCTTAAACACCTGCTCCCCACCACCA
>JACXGM010011938.1:0-24495 GCA_016801145.1 Umbra pygmaea
GGGAATGGTCTAGTACTGGAATGGAAACACACACACACACACACACACACACACACACACGGCTAAAAGAGGCCTGTGTTTGCCTGCTGTCAACCATACGCTCAGCTCCCAGTCCCACTTCGGGAGGAACACATGGAGCTAAATATCCCACATGTTGACAGGTGTGAGGAGTTAGGTTAATCCACTGAGAGGCACCTTTACCTCACAGATTGGTATGACGGGTGTCATTGTTTGGCCACTAACTGAAATTGTTTTTTGATCCATGGAACAAATGTGGAATTGCATTGCATGATATACAATGAACTGCAAAAGTATTTGTTCAATGAGATTTACAAATAAATGCTGACTGTGTGTGTGGTCAAAGTGAAGATTGTCATCTTTAATTTTAAGGTATTCTCATTGATATTGTAGGAATTATTTAGAAATTACAACAGAAACCCTTCCAAGCTTTTCACATAAATCTTCTTTTGACAGGCATTGTTTTGTTTTAATCGTGGTCCAAAGATTCCAGGGTTTCAATTGTGTTGAGGTTGTCTCTAAGGTGGTCAATCTAAAACTGTGAGATTGCAATCAGAGTTCTGCTCCATGTAGGTCTTAATTTATTTTGCAATGTGTTTTGGAGTTTTGACAATCAAAATGGAAACTTTTTGTAAAACTTCATCTGATGTTTCAAATATAATTGGCTCAGATGCTGAGCATCCACTTTTATGGATTCCATTAGCTTGCAGACAACTTTTTGAGTGTTCCACCTATTGTTTCTAACATTATGTATTTTATTTTATTGTCTTTATGACATTTCGTCTTGCCATCTCAAAATATATCAATTATCTTTCGGACAACACAAGTATAATAATAATAATAAACCCTTGTTCTCTAGATAAATAACTTGAAAAAAATTCCTAGATGGCCTAAATGTTGAACATAAATGTTTGTACAAAATGTGCTGTACTGTAATTTCTACTCGAGACGTCCCACCTTATAGGGTGAAAAAATATATGAAGAATTGGTTTATGGCTTAATGTTACTAGGCAGCTGTGTTTGCAGCATCAGTGATGTCAATGTTCTGAGCTTTGAATTTGTCTTGCTGGTGTCTCACAACATGATGAACAAATCAGGTCAAAGGAAGAACATCTGCACTAACCAATCAGAGGCATAGACAAAACACCACGTTAGTCAAAACCAACTGTTTGGTACATTCAAAAGAATAAATAAAACAAGGCATCAGTAAACATCCCACACTTTTGCTGTTCATGGCAAAATGCATTTAGGTCTTCTTGAGTTGTACAGCATTGTTTAACTAGTGTTGTTTTGAATGAGTAGGCAACTTTAGATAAACCAGACAGTATAGCCTGATCCCCATAAATCTTGTTGAATTATACAGAGTTGTTTGGTAGAAATAGACAAGTGTTGTTTTGATTGAGTAGAAGTAGTTTTCATTTGAGCTTCAGCAGACAGTGTGTGCTGCAAATGAATTACCAGAATACAATTATTGAAGCACATGTATTAATGGAGTTTTACCAGTTCTATAAGTGCCAATCAACATAGTTATTGAAAGAAAGGGTAGCAAGAGCACTTCAGGGTATTCCAAAATATACTTGAAAAATAAAGAATAATGCAAAGATTTGCACAAAGATTCAGAACCGGGCACTCTAGTGGATTTGGTAAGTTAAACCTTTATTCGACACGTTTCGGCTTGCACCTTCATCAAATTCATCATTTTGGATCTTATTGAATAAATAAATAAGTTTTGTACAATTAGCCTACACTTATGCTTTGTAGAACCACTGTAACAGCTGTGAAATCAATTTCAACTAATGCACGCTGGAAAAGATAGAGACTGTTCCGTTTTTTTCATCTCCAATTTTAGTGATTGGGGAAATTAAAATAAATACATTAAGAAGACCAATTAAAATCCTGGAGAGTACATGAATAACAAATGACCTGGTAGACTAAGGAAGACCTATATAGTATGACTAAAGAATGCTCACCATACTGAAGAAAAAAATAACAACTATCCGACGGATTAATAACACTCTCCAGGAGGTAGACAGGGTGAGTAAATCACGATCATCCGTAAAAGTCCCACTGATATCTTAGCTTTCTCCTTATAATGCTGGACAACGCTAACAGTTGTCCAGCAACTGCTACACCCCATGAAGGCAGCAGCAAAATGTTATCCCTGTTAGCATGTTCTGTAGAGTGGTGGTAACTCCCAGACACTGGTCTTAAGCTGGTGGGGTCAGATCAGGTTCTGCCTTACTTCCTGTGTTTGCATGTGTGCAGCACCATGACAAACAGAGGTTTGTCATAGAAAGCTGGATTAAACACGTCAGCACAGACATCTCTCTCTCTCTCTCTCTCTCTCTCTCTCTCTCTCTCTCTCTCTCTCTCTCTCTCTCTCTCTCCCTCTCCCTCTCCCTCTCCCTCTCTCTCTTTCTCTCCTTCTCTCCAAGTGTTATTGGGAAAATCTGACATGAATAGTTCCACACACTGCTTTGGTGAATGAGTTCCATGTGGGATCCACATAAACCAATACAAGTATTCAAGTGAAGTTAATCTATCATATTATCTATCATGAGAAATAAAGTCCTTCATATGCCTGCAAGTACACAATCCAAACATTTACAGTAGATGTAGTCAGTCCAACACAGACCATTAAATCTCTCGTTTGACCCTGCCTCCCCTTCCCCCACTATAAAAAACCCTCAGCTCAGCTTCTGGCAAGAGTCAGGGATTTTCTAGCCATCCACTCACATCCTGAGAAACAGAGAAAAAAGGAGTGAAAATCCAAGATTGAAAACAGACGCAGGCACCCCCGACAAAACATAGTACCTATTTTCCAGTAAAGCTTTGGACACTCAAAGTAAAACCAGAGCTAATGGCTTTGAGAGAACTGTTGCCGTGTTTTTTAATGAATTCATAGGAGCTCACATACAGTACTTTCAGCACATCTCAATGGTCAAATCCCCACACATCTCTGCCAAACTGCTCAACATCAAAATTAAGGACTTCTCTCAATCTTGGCAAGGATAGGGGGACTATCTTAGAGGTCATCCAAAAAACAACGTACTAGAAACTCTGCTAAGGTAAGTCACAGTCATCTTGTCTTTTATCATTTTTATTCATCTCTGTCTTAGGGGCTTTTTACGTTACAATATATTTCCTGAAATATAATACAGTTGCTCCTTTCTGTCTGCAACCAGCCCAGACTATTTTGCAACTGTCAACCCACACTGTTGTCTGTGAGACAGTACTGGTTTCTTTGCTCTCAGTGTTACAAAACCCCAAACTTGGTGATGGCTGACAGAGCTGTCCACATCCTGATGGATCTTCTTTGTGGTGTTTTCAACGTGGAAACATAAACTGATGTTTTCAGTAGCGGTTCTCTCAGTGCAGCTGGGATATGTCTCCTGCTGCATATTCCCTTTCCTCAGGCAGAGCAGATTTGTTTTGTAGATGGATATTTAGGCTACCTTAGCTCAGCTCAGCTAAACTTTTCAATTCAAAGACAGCAGCAAACATGTTGGCCACACACATCTCTGTTGTTAGATTTCTCCTTGCCTGCAATTAAGTAGACGGCTTGGATTTTATTTCAATGGTGCAATAGTGAAAGAATTTGTATCATAAAGACTGTTTCCCTAATGTTGTACAATATATTAGCCACTCAGAGGGTGTTATGAAAACTAGCAAAACAGGTTTTATAATTAAGTACGTAACTATGAAATATATAATGTAAACTGAAAGATATGCATTTGTTAACAATTAATTTTGTATTTATTGAGGGGTGGGAGAGTCATTTTATTTAGACAGTTGTAAACATTTGGAGAGCGAAGCAGGCATGAGAACAGTAGGAAGGGAGGATGCTAGGATGGATCCCTGGTACCTGGTGGGTAGCTAAGTATGAATTGTGTCAGGGAGTGTTGTCACCACACCATGGCTCTGCAAGTAGTTTCACATAGTTCACCAATAGGTTTTGTCGTTGTTCAGAACATATACAGTCTTATGCAAAATTTTAGGGACCCCTGACAATTTCCATGATTTTAATTTATAAATAATTGGGTGGTTGGATCAGCAATTTCATTTTGATCTATCAAATAACTGAAGGACACAGTAATATTTTGGTAGTGAAATGAGGTTCATTGGATTAACAGAAAATGTGCAATATGCATCAAAACAAAATTAGACAGTAGCAGACATTTGGGCATCCTTGTCATTTTGTTGAATTTAATACCTGTACTACCTAGCACTGATTATAAGTTGAACACACAATTGTTTTGGTGAGCTCATTGAGCCTTGAAATTCATAGACACGTGCATCCAATCATGAAAAGGGGTATTTAAGGTGGCCAATTGCAAGTTGTTGTTCTCTTTGAATATCTTCTGAAGGGTGGCAACACAGGGGCCTCAAAACAATTCTCAAATCACCTGAAAACAAATATTGTTCAACATTATGGTTTAGGGGAAGGCTACAGAAAAATATTGCTGAGATTTAAGCTGTCAGTGTCCACTGTGAAGAACAGTGAGGAAATGGAAGACCACAGGCACAGTTCTTGTTAAGGCCAGAAGTGGCATGCCAAGTAAAATATCGGAGAGGCAAAGGCAAAGGATGGTAAGAACGGTCAAAAACAGCCCTCAGACCACCTCCAAAGACCTACAACATCATCTTGCTGCAGATGGTGTCACTGTGCATCGTTCAACAATTCAGCGCACTTTGCACAAGGAGAAGCTGTATGGGAGAGTGATGTGGAAGAAGCCTTTTCTGTACACATGCCACAGAGTTTCTTGAGGTATGCAAACGCACATTTGGACAAGCCAGCTTCATTTTGTAAGCAGGTGCTGTGGACTGATGAAAAAAAGATGGGAGTTATTTGGTCATAACAAGGGGCCTTATGCATGGCGACAAAATAACACAGCATTCCAAGACAAACACTTGCTACCCACAGTAAAATTTAGTGGAGGTTCCATCATGCTGTGCAGCTGCGTGGCCAGTGCCGGTACTGGGAATCTTGTTAAAGTTGAGGGTTGCATGGATTCCACTCAATATCAGCAGATACTTGTGAATAATGTAGAGGAATCAGTCACAAAGTTGAAGTTACAAGGGGGCTGGATTTCCAACAAGCCAACGACCAAAAACCTGCTCAAAATCTACTCTGGCATTTATTAAGAGGAACAAGTACAATGTCCTGGAATGGCCATCCCAGTCCCCAAACCTGCATATCATTGAAAATATGTGGGGTGATCTGAAGTGGGCTGTCCATGCTTGGCAACCATCAAACATATCTGAACTGAAGATGTTTTGCAAGGAGGAATGATCCAAAATATCTTCATCCAGAATCCAGACACTCATTAAAGGCTAAAGGAATTGCACAAGTGTCTAGCTGCTAAAGGAGGCTCAACTAAGTATTGATATGATATTTCTGTTGCGATGCAACAATAAACCTAATTTGACTACTGAAATATTACTGTGTCCTTCAGTTATTTTGATAGATCAAAATAAAATTGGTGATCCAAACACCCAAATATTTATAAATGAAAATCATGGAAATTGTTAGGGGTGCCTAAAATTTGCATATGACTGTATGTTTCAACACTGAAACATGTCTACATCACATCATGTTTCAAGAAACCAAATTGCAACAGGAGATTGTGCAGTGTAGATATGCATGTCCATACACTCTTCCATGTGTTTCCATCATATGATTTCTAGCCTCAAAAGGTAGAACAAAATATATAGACTTCACTCTCCTAAAATCAATTCCTTAAAATACACTTTCCTCCTAAACTGTAACCCCCACGACTATAAAACCAGCACCTACAGTACCCCTCCGTTCAAGCCACACACTGTAACCCCCATGACTGTAAAACCAGCACCACTCCCTTCAACCCTAAGAGTTTTGAATTAATTAAAATGGGCGTTCACCAATTTATACATGTAACGTTTTTTTAAATCTTTTTGTGATTCTGGGAAATTTGTACACTGCTGCAGGGCAGTTGATGTAAGATATGTTAGGCCAAACCCAAGTGGATTATATGAAAAGGATGCATATTAAAAAAATATATATATATATATTTTAATCAAAGTCATTTTCTAACATTTCTATATATTTACTAAATATGACATACAAAATGAAAACATCACCTTGTCAAATATTACATTTAAAGCTGGATTCTAGATCTTGCAAATAACAAAAAATGTATAAAACTCATTTCGGCTGGATATCTAATTTGCTGTTTAAATCTGCTAAACCTATAAGTAGATTCATTTGTATACCTCACATACCTCATATAGTCAATGACGTCAATTTTAAACATGAGTGGTTTTGATGACATAGGGCACATGGCTTGATTAAACACACAAATCTGTTGGAAGATGTTGGAATAAGATTGAAATATTGCATTCCATTTATTGAGGGGAGGTTGAATGTGAGGCTGGAAGATCGAGCAACATATGCTTTACCATATCATCGGCTATTCATCAGGTGCATGTCGAATAAGTATATAGCAGCCGTGGTCGGTGGATCATAATTGGGGATGCTGGGCTATTATTTATTTCCTTTAGTGTGTGTGGGTGATAGTTTACATTGTTATTACCTTTTCTGTCCAGACTGAAGTTCAGAACTGTATTAAAATCCCTCACCATAATTATATAGCCCTGTGTTGAATGTAGGTTTAATAGTTTCTCATATATCTCATTAAAGAAGAGTGGATCGTCTTTATTTGGACCATATATGTTAATAAGCCATATCTGTTTCAAGTCAATTACCATCTTTAAAATGATCCATCTACCTTCAGAATCTAATAATATATTTTTCATCATTTAGATTAGTATTACTATTAATTAATATCATCACCCCTTTTGCATTTCTTTGTCCTTGTGAGAAATAGATTTCCCCACCCTCTTCCCTTTTCCAAAGAACTTCATTTAAAGTTGTTGAGTGAGTTTCTTGTAAACAATAAATATTGTATTTCATTTCTTTTAACCAGATAAATACTGCTCTTCTTTTCTTATTATCTGCTAATCCATTACAATTATTACTGGCTATACTTATTTCTCCAGCTACTATACTGTGATCCTTGTTTCCATTTTATTTATTATGATATACTTTTTAAAAGCTCCTTAGCAATGTGTCATAAATATTCCTTCTATACCATAATATTTGGAATGCTAGTCTCCCCTGTTCCTCCCAATAAATTCTCTCCACTTCCCCAAATTATCAATTATCGCAATGCCCCTCAACCAAGTCCCAATCCATCCCCTCCCAAGGCCCTGTACCAGGTAGCGTCCTTCCCCAACACCAAGCGTGTTGTGCCAAATGTGGTGTATAAGCAAGCCTAGTACTAATAGTAATTTAATTGCCCTTATCTCAATTTGTGTAGCACACAATAAAATATCTGTAGAGATACATCATTTTCATTTTATTTTGAAGCTAATTATTATTTCCAGAATGTATTCTGCTTATATTAATACCTGTTCTACCCCTTTCAATACTCCCATTATAGAGATACCTCCAAATAAGCAGTTGATATTTTAGTGAATATGTCACAATATGAATATAAAGGAGTCAAATGCAGGAGGAAGCATTCTCTCTTTTATTTTATAGATAAATAGAATGCCTTAACTGATGAAATACAGTCCTTTAAGGACATAAGGGTGAGTAACAGGCCCAACAAAGAAATAAACCTATAACACAGGCAATAATCCTGGTAAAGGAATGGTCTGTTACCAAAATATAGACAAGAAAACTCATACAGGATAAATGTCTACCTTTCAACGTGTAGCATGTACAGACCGTGTAACTATGAAGAGATTAATATCCCTCACTCCTCATAAGGAGGAAGGGGTACAAATAAAATATGGAATACAATATACAATACCCCTCCCAATCCATGAGGTACTGGAGACCACCCCTGCGCCATCTTGAATCGAGAATGGACCTCACTGCGTAGACCAGGTCACCCTTGATATACAATGGCAGAGGTGGGGGTCTCCAGCACCCCGGCCTCATGGACATGGCCGTCCACGACTGTCCTGAGGAGAGAGACATGGAAAACAGGGTGAAAACACATGGAGCGAGGCAAACAAAACCTGGAAGACACCATAGTAACTCTCCCCAGGACTATAAATGGCCCCACAAACCGCGGTGCAAGCATTCGGCAGGAGAGACAAAGAGGCAGGTCTCGGGTCGACCTGGAGGCGGACATGGACAGCTTCCCAGGTCTCCTCAGCACATGGGGGGCTGGGGCTGACTCAGATGCCAAAGGGGCCAGGACCGGCTGAAACGCTAAGACACATTGAAAACGGGTGAGTTTCATGAAGGAGTGACGTAAAGAACTTTGCACATATTTTGCCCACAGCAGATACATCGACCACTCCCCTGGCCGGTTCCGTCAATACAACCAATTTCTCCATAAACGTAAACTGAGGGCCACAGTCAGACACGATATCCTCCGGGACCCCGTAATGCCGAAAGACATGCGTAA
Organism: Umbra pygmaea; assembly: GCA_016801145.1. NCBI lineage: Eukaryota > Metazoa > Chordata > Actinopteri > Esociformes > Umbridae > Umbra > Umbra pygmaea. Next base: position 8,481 of record JACXGM010011938.1, read on the forward strand.
AGATGGTTTCCGCAGTCTGCAGGGCCATTGGCACCCTGGGCAGAGGGAGGAAGCGACAAGCCTTGGAGAACCTGTCCACAACCACCAAGATCGCAGTGTTACCATCAGAAGAGGGAAGATTGGTAACATAATCAATTGACAAGTGCAACAATGGTCGTTGTGGAACAGGAAGAGGCTGTAATTTCCATGCAGGAAGGTGCCTCTGCGCTTTACACTGGGCACAATTTGAGCAGGAGGAGACATACATCTGCAAGTCCTTAGCTAAGGTAGGCCACCAGTATTTCCCTTCCAGACAGCTGATGGTAAGGCTGATACCAGGATGACCAGAGGAGGGTAACATATGAGCCCAGCAGATGAGTTTGTCCCTCAGTGCAACCGGAACATGCTGACGTCCAACAGGACATCGCGCAGGAGCAAGGTCAGTGCTTAACGCCTGTTGGATCTCAGAATCCACCACCCACACCACCGGTGCCACAATACATGAGTCTGGAATGACAGTACTGACATCTACTAGGCTCTCCTCCGAGTCAAACTGGCGAGGAAGGGCATCAGCTTTACCATTTTTACTGCGGACGTTGTAGTTCTGTTCAGTAGATGTCAGCTTCCTTGAGTAGAAGGCACAAGGACGGAGCTTCGCCGGTGAGCCAGAGCATTGCAAAAGCACCGCCCCTATCCCACTTTCGGATGCGTCCACCTCCACCTCGAACTGCAACGCCGGGTCCGAGTGGGCCAGAATAGGTGCGGATGAGAACAGGATCTTCAGGGAGATGAAGGCCCTGTTTGCCTCAGAGGTCCACCGTAACCTAGTCGGCCCGCCTTTTAACAAGGACGTGATTAGAGCTACCACCTTACCAAAACCATCTGGGTCTGTCCGAAACAGAGAACATGTTCAACCTTGATCATATCAACGGCTTCGCGTGGGATTTTCAGCGCTGTTAGGAGAAAATCACTACATTTTCGGTAACCTCTCCTTCTTTCTCTTGGATACATGTAAGTAAAATATTATTTCTCATTGATCTAGTCCAGGGGTCACCAATCCTGGAACTGTAGGTTTTCACTACAACCCAAATCTAGCACACCTGATTGTAATAATTAGCTAGTTGATAAGCTGAATGAGGCTACATTATGTGCAGTTGGAGTGAAAACCTACAGGGTGGTAGCTCTCCAGGACCAGGATTGGTGACCCCTGATCTAGTCTGTATGTCCCATAGACAGTACAAATTAATGGACAAAGCCTTGCCATTTATTCCTATGGAGACCAAGTGAATTCAATTTGAAGCACTTTACTGATAATGCATGAGTGTAATGCGCAGCCTCACGCTCAGCGGGATGACAAACAGTGGGGCGAACAAGTATTTGATACACTGCCGATTTCACAGGTTTTCCTACTTACAAAGCATGTAGAGGTCTGTAATTTTTATCACAGGTACACTTCAACTGTGAGAGACGGAATCCAAAAATCCAGAAAATAACATTGTATGATTTTTAAATAATGAATTTCCATTTTAATGCGTGACATAAGTATTTGATATCAGAAAAGCATAACTCAATATTTGGTACAGTAACTTTTGTTTGCAATTACAGAGATCATACGTTTCCTGTAATTCTTGACCAGGTTTGCACACACTGCAGCAGGGATTTTGGCCCACTCCTCCTTACAGACCTTCTCCAGATTCTTCAGGTTTCGGGGTTGTTGCTGGGCAATATGGACTTTCAGCTCCCTCCAAAGATTTTCTATTGGATTCAGGTCTGGAGACTGGCTAGGCCATTCTAGGACCTTGAGATGCTTCTTACAGAGCAACTCCTTAGTTGCCCTGGGTGTGTGTTTTGGGTCGTTGTCATGCTGGGAGACCCAGTCACGACCCATCTTCAATGCTCTTACTGAGGGAAGGAGGTTGTTGGCCAAGATCTCGTGATATATAGCCCCATCCATCCTCCCCTCAATACGGTGCAGTTCCCAAAGAATGATGTTTCCATGTCCATACTTCACGGTTGGGATGGTGTTCTTGGGGTTGTACTCATCCTTCTTCTTCCTCCAAACACGGCGAGTGGAGTTTAAAAAATAAAGCTGTACTTCTGTCTCATCAGACCACATGACCTTCTCCAATTCATCCTCTGGATCATCCAGATGGTTATTGGCAAAGTTCAGATGGGCCTGGACATGCGTTGGCTTGAGCACGGGGACCTTGCTGCAGGATTTAAATCCATGACGGCGTAGTGTGTTACTAATGGTTTTCATTGAGACTGTGGTCCCAGCTCTCTTCAGGTCATTGACCAGGTCCTGCTGTGTAGTTCTAGGCTGATCCCTCATTTTCCTCATGATCAATGATGCCCCACGAGGTGAGATATTGCATGGAGCCCCAAACCGAGGGAGATTGACCGTCATCTTGAACTTCTTCCATTTTCTAATAGTTGCGCCTACAGTTGTTGCCTTTTCACCAAGCTGCTTGCCTATTGTCCTGTAGCCCATCCAAGCAAGTTTATCCCTGATGTCCTTACACAGCTCTCTGGTCTTGGCCATTGTGGAGAGGTTGGAGATTGTTTGATTGAGTGTGTGGACAGTTGTCTTTTTTACAGGTAAGTTCAAACAGGTGCAGTTAATATAGGTAATGAGTGGAAAACAGGAGGGCTTCTTGAAGGAAAACTAACAGTTCTGTGAGAGCTGGAATTCTTACTGGTTGGTAGGTGATCAAATACTTATGTCATGCAATAAAATGCTAATTAATTATAAAAAAATCATACAATATGATATTCTGGATATTTGTCTTAGATTCTGTCTCTAGTCCGCCTAGTCCTAGTACCTACTACTGTAGGGAAGAAACTGTTGTGGTGTTAGGTCTTGGTCTCAATAGACCTCAACTTTTTTGTCCATTTCCAGGGTGAGAGAAATCGGCCGCAATCTTTGCTGCTCTCCTCTGAGATCTGGAGGTGTGTAGGTCTTGTAATGGAGGCAAATTGCAGCCAATCACCTTTTCTGCAGAGTGAATGATGCCATGCTCTTATTCTTGGTGGTGTTGGTGATGTGTCATTGGGTCCCCACTGACCCCCGTGGAAGGCATCTTCAACACCAGGTGCCAAAGGAAATCAAAGAACATCATTGCTGATGCCAGCCATCCGAGCCACAGACTGTTGAAACCCCTCAGGTCTACCAGATGCCGCTAGTAGAGGAGCATCCTGTCTAAATATATATCTTATATTGTCACTTTAGATAATTGTAATGCACCTTGATTGTCCAGTAGTATCCTGTGGTCACTGTTTACAGACTTTCTATATATTTATGCATGATGTCTAGTTCCCTTCTTATATCATATTGTTATTGATAGAGATGGTGTCTATTTTCTTTTTTTGTATTGTAATTTTACTGCATTGTTGGTACCAGGACACAAATTGTTCACTGTACAGTAGGTACAATTAAGTGGTGGAAAAGGGGCGGGGCTGTACCAAGGTACACTTCAACCAATTTCATGAAATTTTGGTGGAAGTTTTTAAAAGAAAACAATACAGTGCATGGCCTCAAGTTTACTCCAGGGTGCACATTCATCCAAAGCATTTCCCCTGGATACTGTATCTCTATATGGGATTTCAGTAGTGCCTTAACTCTGTATGTGTATTCTGTGATTTGCACACATGTAGATAACAATCCACACAACGGTTTTGCATTTTGTAGTATTTCAAGATCTGTGTGTGCGTGATGCCAAACTTGAAATAATTCCCATTTTAATGTTAATATGTACAACGTTTTCTTTGCAGGACGTCAAAAAATATTTTCACATGCACAACCTAAGAATTACACATACAACTCCTTATTTACACATACACACCTTAAGAATTTCACATGCAGATTATATTTATACAGACAAATCACCAAATACAAAGACAACTCACGATGTACAGACAAAACGCTTCTCACTTGAGCTCTCACACATTTTTGGTAGAAGGTTGTGTATAATAAGTTCCATAAATATGTGTGTGCATATTAGATTTGCAGATTTGTATTTAACGCCTTGTGACTCTTTGGTCAGGTAAAACAAGCTTCGTAAAAAGTAAATCTTGGATAACCAAAAATGGTCAAAGAGGTGGTGCGTGGGTGGAGCTGAGGTGCTTGGTTGCTGATGTCATGCCCACCGAAGTGTGACATTAGCAAGTTAGCAAAGGCTAAGAAGCTAAGCTAAATGCTACCAGTATGCTACTTAGCATTGCTAACGGTTGCTAGTCGGCGGTTGCCCATCACCATAAGGTTGTGTAATTTGGCGAGAAATTCTTCGGAAGACGATGAAACCCTCAGGTTATATTTATGTTCATGATAAACCGTTTAATTCATGTTTAATGTTCCAATAAATAAACATAACTAAAGTCTGTCAATAATTTCATGAATATAAAAACCTCAAATAGCTAATCAAATTTACTGTAGGGCTGGACGATATTGAGGTGTCGGTATATTAAGAGTTTTGAGCAAGATGTGAAAAATGCCTTTATCGTGCGAATGTGTTTCTGCGCGTATATACTTAAAAAACAACAGCCATCCGTTGCACTCTCCTGTAGAGCTCCCTTCCCCACAGCGGTCCCGGTTAAACATGCATGTAAAAGACAAACATCTTTTAATAGATCAAATGCTTAACGTATGACTTTCATATGCATACATAACTGCATTAAAACGATTGCGGCCAGTGGTACAGTAGTCAGTAGCCTACTCACACAACAAAACTTTTCCAGCACACGATCACGCATTGGAACAGAAGTGTACTGTGAACGAGAATTCAAACAGCTGTTGCCACCAGGATACACATTCAGCAAACTGCTGCAGTAACATCCTTTTTTCCCTGATCGTTTTTAAATAAACTCAGAGCAGCAAAATTAGAGCAAATCTTAAATGTAAAGATGTAAAATTAGGCACAAATGGTATGGTAGCATAATGTAGGCTACATGTTCCAATACGTTAATCACAAATCCGATATATGATTGAGCATGATTCTTTTCCGGAAATACATTCGGATTAAATGAATAGAGATCAACATAGCTAAACATTCCCCAACAATCTGTGATTTGATCAACTATTTGACAAAGTGCAACTTTTCATTAGCTAATTTCAATAAAGAAATTCGAATTATTTTTTTTACATTTGTGTACACATTTTCTAACCTTTTTAAAAACAATATTGAGATGTATATTGTTAGAAGAAATTAAATATACAGAGATATTCATTTAATGGAGCTATAGAAGATTTTCATATAACCCAGTCCTAATTTATTTTTTCAGTTAGTAGAGGGAAATTAGACCAAATCATACGTTTGCTATGCTGAATCTCTAGATACTGTTAGTCAAATATGTATTTCTCTACATAGATTCCTATTGGTCTGGCAACCTATGACTTGTAAAATAACAGTCTATGATTGGAACATCAGTTCTCAGGAGTCACGGTCTTGGTTAATGGTAGGATCTTGACGTAGTTTTAGGCACCAGGTAAGACAGTCAGTGTTGACTTTCCAGGGCGTGATAAATTAAAAGAAGTCCAGAATCCCATGCTGGTGAGGACAGGTACTCCAAGGTTGAGTTTTCTGGATGGGTGCAAAAAACCACACAATTAATGATCTTTGGCTATAACAACAAGGCGACAAAAATCTTGGGCAAGCAAAACACTGAAAGCGCACAATATGGAGATGATGGCAGTGCGTCTTTCACTGATAGGCATTGTGAGATTTAACGTCTATGTTTGATATACATTTTTTGTCATAGCTTGGCTGGTCTCTACCTTACCTATCCCTATTTCTATTAAACATCCCACATTTAAAGTGTAGTAAAGACGCAAAATAATGAAAATGGTTGTTTAATCTTGAAACCACGAGCAGCAGAGACCTATAGGTAGACACCGATTCTGAGATGCCGCTGTCAAACATCTAATTATCCGCTGCCCTAACTGTGGAACCTTACGGAATTTTCCAACCACATTCAAATACATTTTGTAGCTACAAAAGTATTATAACCCTAAATCCTATCAAGTCTTTATAAAATGTACATAACAAAGCACAATAATTTACACTAACAACCAAAGTAATTCAAAATAATTGAAAACCACCTGTAGTCGGAAGACAACAGGCCACAGAAGAACTGCGACTGCCGCTTCTCAGGTTGTGTGGGGGACTGAATCTGTAATCATCCGACTGCACTGCACATAGTAAACGCCTCCACACCAGGGTGGATCTTAATTGGGGACATCGGGCTCACGTTTGGGACCGGAGTGGATGGAACGGTGTGTAGCGCATCAAACCCATTGTGTGATACCATTCGGTTTCCCCCAGTCCGGATGGAAAAGCGAGCCCGGCGTCCCCAATTAGGATTCACCGACCGACCGTGGTTGCTCCACACAACCTGGGAAAACGGCTCGCCCACTCTAACTAACCATGCCCTTACCTGACCAAGGAACCTCGTTAATGGAAATTTGCAAAATTAATTTAACTCTGTGTTAAATTCTAACATTAAGTTAGCATCGTTAACACAGTTTAGCGTCGCTAGATGGCTAACCCAGAGCTATTTCATTAGCTGGCTAGCACTGTAGTTACAGTAGCTAGTTAACACAAAACATCGGCACATGCTAACATATTACAATTTGAATTTCGTTTACCTAATCAACTGGAGCACAAACTTATTGGATGGTTACAGCAATACACATTATTAGATAATTTACAACAATAATAGCTATTGTAAAAGCACAAACTCCACAGATAAGCAGCATGTACAGTAAGTCAAGTTCAGTGACTGAAATTAGCTGACGCGGTAGCACACAGGACAAACCGCTAGCAGTCTTACAGAGAGACAGTGGGATCTTTGGCTGGCCTCTGGCAGCTTTGTCAGGTGCGGCAGCTTCTTCGTCAGGTGCGGCAGCTTCTTCGTCAGGTGCGGCAGCTTCTTCGTCAGGTGGGGCAGCTTCTTCGTCAGGTGCGGCAGCTCTCACGTCAGCTAGCTACGGCAGCTTCTTCGTCATGCTGCTCACTCATCAGGTACCGCAGCTCAGTCAGCACGTCCGTCAGATAGGTCAGGTATAATTTCTCTTTATGCTATCCTCTTCCACATCGGAGGTAGGGCGCGTCTTGTCGAGATTGAAATCATTTCACTTATCTAAGCACAGACGAAAATATAGAATGTCCATCTGTTCTCCAGTTAATATTTCAATATATAAACCTCTTCCCAAACAAAAGTGTAATTGATAGTATATCTTCATTGCGTATCCAATGCTGGGCTACCAAATATGCATAAAACAGTTAGGAAGATCTGATCGCGAGTATAACGACACTGCTGCCTAAGAATCAAGCCAGCTGACTTAGCTCTCTCCTGACAACAAGCAGCCAGAGTATCTGCCGTAACATGATCCAGAGCCGGCCACAGTCTTACCTGACGCAGATTTCTACTGAATGAATAAGCTGCTGTAATTCAGCTGCGGTAGTAGGTGCCGTGATCCAGAGCCGGCCATAGTCTTACCTGACGCAGATTTCTACTGAATGAATAAACTGCTGTAATTCAGCTGCCGTAGTAGGTGCCGTGATCCAGAGCCGGCCACAGTCTTACCTGATGCAGATTTCTACTGAATGAATAAGATGCTGTAATTCAGTTGCCGTAGTAGGTGCCATGATCCAGAGCCGGCCATAGTCTTACCTGACGCAGATTTCTACTGAATGAATAAGCTGCTGTACTTCAATAGATAAGCTGACCTACCAACGAAATATATATAAAAAATATAAATAATTTGTTGGGCCCCCTAAGTGATCTTGGTCACTATTCTAGCCAACATCAGGTATTGGGTTTGCCGGCTCTGGATCATGGCACCTACTACGGCAGCTGAAGGACAGCAGCTTATTCATTCAGTAGAAATCTGCGTCAGGTGAGAATATGGCCGGCTCTGGATCACCTACTACGGCAGCTGAAGTACATCAGCTTATTCATTCAGTAGATATCGCTTATTCATTCAGTAGAAATCTGCGTAAGGTAAGACTATGGCCGGCTCTGGATCACGGGACCTACTACGGCAGCTGAATTACAGCAGCTTATTCATTCAGTAGAAATCTGCCTCAGGTAAGACTGTGGCCGGATCTGGACCATGTTACGGCTGATACTCTGGCTGCTTGTTGTCAGGAGAGAGCTAAGTCAGCTGGCTTGATTAGGCAGCAGTGTCATAGCGTTATACTCGTAATCAGATCTTCCTAACTGTTATGCATATTTTGTAGCCCAGCATTGGATACGCAATGAAGATATACTATCAATTACACTTTTGTTTGGGAAGAGGTTTATATATTGAAATATTAACTTGAGAACAGATGGACATTCTATATTTTCGTCTGTGCTCAGATAAGTGAAATGATTTCAATCTCGACAAGATGCGCCCTGCCTCCGATGTGGAGGAGGATAGCATAAAGAGAAATTACAAGTTTTGAGGTAATACAAATTCAATACATTTAATTTTTATGTAACCCTGGCCCAAACAACATATATCAGAATTAATATACTAATGTGAACCTGATGAGTCATGGCAGGTAAAGATAATACAGGCTAGAACTGTCAAGCTCCTGTGATACCTGACCTATCTGACGGACGTACTGACTGAGCTGCGGAGCGAGCAGCCTGACGAAGAAGCTGCCGTAGCTGACGAGAGAGCTGCCGCACCTGACGAAGAAGCTGCCGCACCTGACGAAGAAGCTGCCGTAGCTGACGAGAGAGCTGCCGCGCCTGACGCACGGTCTGACTCAGATGCCGTATCTGCCATAGACCAGCTAAAGATCCAATCCCTACTGGTCTTACAGCACCAACATGTCTGTCACTCATTAGGCCGCGCCCCCAAATTATAAAACTTTTATCATATAAACGGAGTAAAAAATTCACCCCCCCACAGTTGACAGATAGAGGAAAATAAGCAATATACACCAAAACCATTTTTTTAACCAGGCTATAAACATGTTTATTTCAGCTGTAAAGTTGGGCATTTTGCCATAGAGGTCTATTGAAATTGCTTCTTTCTGCAGCCAGCCTCAAGTGGCCATTCGATGAATTGCATTTTTTTTGTTGGCTTCATTTGTCAGCCTCAGAGTTTGCCCCTTGTTGAAAACACAGATTTGTCCGTAAATGAGGATTTACACCAGCAGAGGGCGCTGTGTGTCCGCAGAGATGGGATTATTTGAAAATAGAGATTTATATTGGTAAAAAATAAACTCTTTCGGAATCATTCGATTTTTTAAATCTAGACATTGATTGGCAAGTGGCATTAAAAACTGGAAAATAATAAATAAATTAAATGAATTTGGGAATGGGAATTGCGAGAGAAAAAAATCACACAATGAGAGATTTTAAACTATATTAGGTATTGGAGGAAATATAAATTTAAAAATAATTTATTTTTTGGCCTGAGATTATTGTGTAGCCAGCTACTGTAGCTAGCTATTTGCCATGAATAACAGACAGTGGAAGACGTGTTGCTGGACATCAACTTGATTCAGGTTAGGACACGTCGGTAGCGCTAACCCCCCTACCAGAAATGTGTGAGAGCTCAAGTAAAAAGCGTTTTGTCTTTACATCGTGAGTTGTCTTTGTATTTGGTGATTTGTCTGTATAATTAAAATCTGCATGTGAAATTCTTAAGGTGCGTATGTGTAAATAAAGGAGTTGTATGTGAAATTCTTAGGTTGTACATGTGTAAATATTTTTTGACGTCTTGCAAAAAAGTTGTTCACATGCAAAATGTAAATTTTTTCAAGTCTTGCATCATCCACACACATATCTTGAAATACAACTACAAAATGATAAACCGCTCTGTGGACTGTTATTTACATGTGTGCAAATCACAGAATATGCATACAGAATTAAGGCACCATTGTTATCCCATATCTCTAAAGTGTACAGTAAAACTAAGTTATGACATTAAATGTATTATTTGTAGCGCTTTAGTCAATAAAATATTGTCCTACAATATAAATGTCTCATCTCAACTGCCTATTGTATTTTTCAAGCGCATGACCAAAGAATGTTTTTGGTGTTAAATTAATCAGTAACTATTCGTTACTATTCCTTAAAACTTATTTATTTGTATAATGGTCTCAAAAAAACAATTTCCCCACTGTAGGAGGGATTAGAACTGCAAACTCAAGCATCAATGGTAAAATGACAAACCCATTATGAGATTTGTGTTTTTATAAAGTGGTTTAGCACCACGCATCGTCAGTAATAGTCCATTTATTGGCAACTAAATGACCTGATTGGTGATGCGGTATAAGCGGCACCACTTTATCGTACCTACATATGTACGTTCAATAACCTTGAAACTTGAACTTAAACCAATAATGTTGGTCTACTTTTGTAGATTAACACTTAATAGATGTGGTAAAGACATTAGTGCAATGCAATAGAAAGCCCCCCATGGGGGAAAATAGAAGGACACTGCCATTGGCACACAGACAAAAACTCTTATCACCTAATTAATATCTGTCAAATCCTTTAGGATTTCTTTATTAAAACCAGTCCAATAGAAATACAGAAATCTAATTTTTATATATTTGGTTGTTTTGACTCGTTTTCATTTAGAAATAGCCTATATGACACAAACTTCCGCTTTACATCTCAGCCAGCTCTTTTACTTCCGGTCTGTTAGCGTTCGTCACTCGTCAGTGAAGCAGATAATATGGCAGTGTTTTTTACCCGATTGCTTCAGGATTTACCTAGGATGAATTTAAACAACATGTGGTGTATCAAAGCTAAGAACACTTCAACATCGGCGGCGATGAAGTACAAGGAGTTCAAACTGTATGTGACAAACTACATAAACAACTACGAAGGTAAGTTTTCAGTGTTGTTTTTAGCCCTTAGCATGTCTGTTTCCTACATTAACATAGCAGCTAGCGATTGGCAAACAGAAACAGCAGTGCATGTGTTCATTTGTATTTTGTGTGTTGTTTGTGTGCAATATAATATATTAACCCCAGTGTTAATCTCAGTTTCAAACAAGAGTCCAACAGGAGTCCAGCAGGAGAGATTAATTATTAGGTCTGACTGCTTCAGAAGTATGGAGAAACAAAAAAGTCTCACAGTAACTAGATTGTGTTCAGAGTTCTCTTACTTCTTTACTTTCTTTACTACTACTTCACTCTGTAAGTAAATGAGTAAAGAAATCGTAATCATAAAATTGGACTCTTGGAACTTTGCATTATACAGTAGGCTGTAGACTAGGCCTACTACACATAAGTAGCACTTTTATAGTGTCTCGCTTTTCTAATTTCTTCTTACAAGTTCCCAGCCTAGGCTAATTACAGTTAATAAAACTGTGTTCAAGACTGTCTTATACAGTGGGGAGAACAAGTATTTGACACACTGACGATTCTGCAGGTTTTCCTACTTACAAAGCATGTAGATGTCTGTAATATTTATCATAGGTACCCTTCAACTGTGAGAGACAAAAATCTAAGACAACAATCCAAAATATCACATTGTATGATTTTTAAATAATTAATTTGCATTCTATTGAATGACATAAGTATTTAATCACCTACCAACCAGTAAGAATTCCAGCTCTCACAGACCTGTTAGTTTTCCTTTAAGAAACCCTCCTGTTCTCCACTCATTACCTGTATTGACTGCACCTCTTTGATCTCGTTACCTGTATAAAAGACACCTGTCCACACACTTAATCAAACAGACTCCAACTTCTCCACAATGGCCAAGAACAGAGAGCTGTGTAAGGACATCAGGGATAAAATTGTAGACCTGCACAAGGCTGAGATGGGCAACAGGACAATAGGCAAGCAGCTTGGTGAGAAGGCAACTACTGTTGGCGCAAATATTATAAAATGAAAGAAGTTCAAGATGACAGTCAATCTCCCTCGGTTTGGGGCTCCATGCAAGATCTAACCTCGTGGGGCATCAATGATCATGAGGAAGGTGAGAGATCAGCCCAGAACTACACAGCAGGAACTGGTCAATGACCTGAAGAGAGCTGGGACCACAGTCTCAATGAAAACCATTAGTAACGCACTACGCCATCATGGATTTAAATCCTGCAGCGCACGCAAGGTCCCCCTGCTCAAGCCAGCGCATGTCCAGGCCCGTCTGAAGTTTGCCAATGACCATCCGGATGATCCAGAGGAGGAATGGGAGAAGGTCTAGGCTTTATGGTCTAAATTCCACTCGCCGTGTTTGGAGGAAGAAGAAGGATGAGTACAAACCCAAGAACACCATCCCAATTGTGAAGCATGGAGGTGGAAACATCATTCTTTGGGAATGCTTTTCTGCAAAGGGGACAGGATGACTGCACCGTATTGAAGGGAGGATGGGGCCATGTATCACAAGATCTTGGGCAACAATCTCCTTCCCTCAGTAAGAGCATTGAAGATGGGTTGTGGCTGGGTCTTCCAGCATGACAACGAAACACACAGCCAGGGCAACTGGCTCCGTAAGAAGCATCTCAAGGTCCTGGAGTGGCCTAGAACCCAATTGAAAAAAGGGAGCTGAAAGTCCGTATTGCCCAGCGACAGGCCCAAAACCTGAAGAATCTAGAAAATGTCTGTATGGAGGAGTGGGCCAAAATCCCTACTGCAGTATGTGCAAACCTGGTCAAGAACTACAGGAACAACACCAAATATTGAGTTCTGCTTTTCTGATGTATCAAATACTTATGTCATGCAATAAATTGTAAAATCATTATTTAAAATTCATACAATGTGATTCTGTCTCTCACAGTTGAAGTGTACCTATGATAAAAAATTATACACCTCATAATGCTTTGTAAGCAAAATCGGCAGTGTATCAAATACTTGTTCTCCCCACTGTAGGTGCAGTTAGTGATTCTGGATGAAATTGTGCATGTATAGGTGCATGTTTACATTACTTAGCAAAAGCTGTCGTCCAACACCTTTTTATGGGGTACTCAAGAGAATATAGGGGAAGTCAATCATGGGGACATGGGGTTAGTTTATTTAATTTAAGTTTCACTCACTGCACCTGTAACGTTTAATTGCTCTTGCAACTGGTCATTTTTCTATCTCTAACACATGTTTTGTAACAGATTGTGCTGAGGGATTCAAAGGCTGTGACATTCGAAAGCTGTACATGAAAGTATGTGGCTGGCACTGCCCTGTGCAACCACGTGGCAGCTCTTCTGTACCAAACTGCTAATTATTCACAGCTGGAGCTTAAGGCCATTCCACTGGTACACAGCTGCACAGAGACAGAGCAGAGGTGGCACAAACCAAGAACCATGGTAATTCACCTTTTAAACATAAAAACAGTTTCATTAATAGATGTTAGGTTATTTTTTACTAAAACATGTTTGGTTTCATTGCAGGGTGTTAAACCTGGTCTGGTGAACAATATGGTGATCCTCTCAGCCTGACCGAAAGGAAAGAAGGCTGGTAGAAGGAATCAGGTTTGTGTTCTTACTGCATTATTGTATTGATTTTGCATTACTGAAATGCTTACAAACTTAAAACACCATCAATCTAGGTCTTTTTTTAGTTGTCTTTGCTGCTTCTTCACTTCTACTTATGCTTTAGCATATAATAATTAGATTGTTTGTCTTTTGTTCAGAAACAACCTGTATAGAGGAGTTACTTCCCCCTTCCCTGAAGCTGCCACACTTAATGTCAAAGCAGTGTACCAGGACATTCCTGCTGATCTGGCTCCCATGATCACAACAATGTCAGTATCAAGTGATGTACCGCTGGTTGACTCCATATTAGGGACAGTTCAGGAGGGAAGTGTGCTGTCCTATCAGATGCCTACAAAGGTAGTGCCCCAAACCTTTCCACATAGAGATGCTCTTTCTGCCCCACAACTGCCACTCTGTGATTACAGACTTGCGCCATCAAACTGTGCTTTTGTCTACACTGAACAGCAACATCACCACATGGCATCCCTCGAAACATCACTAGAGATGGCACACCAAATCAAAATCTTTACTAAAGAGCAGAGTTCCTCCACTGAGTGGCACCAACTTAGGCACCCCCCCACCACCTCGACCAGATTTGAGAGGTCTGTCACACAAAGGCACAAACATCTGCTGAAAATCTGGCCAAACGGCTTCTCAGACCTTGCCATCAGACAGCTGACATGAGGAGGGGGCTTGAAATGGAGTGTACAGCAATAGAGGAGTACTGCAGAGTAAGGGATGTAAACCACTATCAGTGTGGGTTCCTTATCCATCCTGATGCCCCATGGATGGGCTCGTCCCCTGATGGGATGGTCTATGACCCCAAGAGCCAACCTGTCTTTGGACTTGTTGAAGTGCCCAAACGTAGCAAGCTATGTGGACTGTGCATACATTGCACTCCGTGACGGAACACCAACTTTGAGGAAAACCCATCCTTACTTCTGGCAGATACAGGGCCAGATGCTGATTTCTGGATGTGAGTGGTGTGATTTTGTTGTTTACACACAGGAGGACATGTTCGTAGAAAGGATTCTCTGTGACAATCACTCACATCATCAAAGAGAGGGTTGATTACTTTTTTTCTATGTTTACCTCAGCACTTTCTTGTGTAGCAAAGAGTGAGATGCAATGTTGCCCTATTTTGCATTTTATGCATTTTTTTAATTTAATGGTCAAATTATCAAATATAAAGAACACATGAACACTATGGGGGACCAAGTCTGCCAAAATAATAAATAAATAAATAAATGCATCAATAAATATATTTATACATAAAAATATACATAAAAATTGAAAAATATAAAACTATACATTTATTAATTAATATTATTTCCCTGTTTATTTATTTCCGTGATCATTTATTTCAGTTTTTATACATTTTTATATTCATTTATTTCCATATTCTTTTATTTCTGTATTTATTTATTTCTGTATATATTTATTTATGTATTTCCATATCCTTAAGCTAATGAGGAGGCTGTCAATCAAATCATGTCACGGTGTCACCTTTTTCCCCATTGGTTGATCGGTATCAGAGTGTGAAGATCAATTTTACATGCCTAGATTACTACGTTAGTAGGCTTCATACAGTCTCTTGCCAGAGATTTGAGTCTTGGCTACCCTACGTGAAAATGCTAGCTTTGATTATTATTTGATTATTAACTTTTTCGCGTGGAGGGTCTGGCTGAAAGTTTATTGCAGTAAGTAGCATCTAACGACACAGAAGTTGTCCCTGCAGTGTAGGAATTTGGATGAAGTGTGATCATTGATATACGTATCCATTAATTCCGGAGCAGTCGGACGCCCTTCTCGTTGTAGCCTATCCATTTAATCAAAGAATAGAACCGCCAGTGCAATGTTCCTTTGTCGTGAAAACACACGCAGACAAACCCACCAAGTCACCCACACACACACACACACAGAAACTAAGTTCGCCGGAGCGAGAGAGCAGCTACGGTAGTTAACAGAGCACAACAGGTGACACCGAAGCCACAAAAAAACGCAACTAATCGGCACAGTTAGTTGGATTTTCTGTTTGTGACATTGCATCTCTTTTTGGGGTTGGTGAAAGAATCATTTATCCTACAAACCAACCCTGTGTTGTACCCTTGGTTCCTCCCCAGCTGCGTTTTTTACCTTTACAATCTGTTTCTATCTCCCGCTCTTATGGAATCAGATTTGTGCCAATAATATCAAACAAAACTTTTTGAATATCAAACAAAAATCACTAACTCAATCAAAAAAAAATCATCTCAAAAGCAAAAATATTTTTGTAGTTGTAAACTATTGGTCTTTTATTTGTTTGTTAACTTGTAATTTTGTTTACAGTTCCTACTAATTCTTTCACAATCATCAGTCTTTTGCTCTCTCTATCACGTTTGTAGTTTCGCTCCCAGCTTTTTCGTTTACGCTTCCAAACATTTTGATTGCAATTCTGGCACAAACCTCTCGCGGGGGTGGGCCTTACAAGGGTGAATCCCCATTGGCTAAAGACATTTTAAGCGATAGTTCGGTGCCCCGGAAGTTGTTCCGTGCCTTCATCCACGCAGCGGCCGGACCTCGAAATTATAAATTTAATACTTACCTCACCGCTGTGTACAATTTGTTTTGCTGAGGTCA
>JACXGM010011939.1:0-24488 GCA_016801145.1 Umbra pygmaea
ATTAAGCTGTGATAAAGCATTCTTGTTTATTTTTGTTAATATTCACTCTAGGAAGAAAATGCATTTGGCAAATGGGATTTTTAAATAGCATATTTTATCATAAAAAATTCCTTTAACATTAATGGTGGTCTGAGGGGGCGGGAGAGTCCCGGTGAGGGGGCGTCGCCCCCTCACGCCCCCCCGTGGCGCCGGCCCTGGGTGCAACGGATCAAAAAACTCACGGATCGGATCGTTCCTCGGATCAGAGTCACGGATCGGATCATTTTTCCGATCAGCAAAAAAAATACAGGACAAATAAACATAAGATGTCTATCTGTTTCTTAACAATATCGGGAAAAATATGAGAGAGATGTGATTTTTATTGATTGTTTTTTAGGTACATTAAATCACGTTTAACCTTTTTTAATGAAGCAGAAAGGCTTAACGTCAGATAATGACCATAATAATTGGAATTTGGGTTAGTTGTTTTTATCATTTTCAGTGGTTATGATGAGCAATATGAGAGAGAAATGTGGTTAATATTGATCGTTGTTTAGGTAGGCTACATTAAATCAAGTTAAACGTGCAATATGTAATTTTTGCCGCCAGGGGGCTCTCAATCAAAACAATAGCAAAAGATGTACTTGGATGACGTCGGGAGGTTGCGTGGGATCATGGGTTTTGTTATCGTCGTCAATGACAACCTTCTAATCTAGCATCACCGGCAGAAAAAAAATGTTCACCGAGAAAGTAATATATTGTTAAAAAATTATAACTTTATTCACGTTATGTTTGGCGGCTCCCTGGATCTTATAACAACTAGAACAATCACAGGTTATATGACGCCATTTACGGGCGACAAAATGAAACGTCCCGTGTCTTCAAATTATATTACAAATTTCTCTGGATTTGAAAGTTAGTGGAAACATTTAGGATAATGTAACTACACAACTAAGAAATATTTATAATATATGTATAGTGATGTTTGCTTTTAATGCAAAGTATGTATTTTGTTGTTGTTTTGATTGATATTACATATTGTACCTTTAAGCCTTTTTCTTGTCATTAAGTGTTCATTACAAGATATGGCCATGAGAAATTTGGTGATTGACCATTGTTTAGGTACATTAAAACCCTGGTAACTTTTTCACGTTAAGCGTTTTAGTATGTCCCGTATGCAATGGGATGTCGTAACGTGGCTCAAACACTTTCAGCATGTGTTTAAAGTCCTCCTTTTGCACAACCGAATATGGCCTCATGTCTGCACCTATAAACACACCAATAGCGTTTGTAATGGCTTTAGCCCGGTCTGATTAATTGCTTAAATGCCACGGTGATAAGCGGTTGTTTTGCAGCTTTTGTTTTCACTCCTGTCAGTGAAAAACCGGGGTGATGTCGCTTCAAATGCGTGGCCATGATGTGTTTCCACTGTCATATGGCTTTCTTGTGCCACAGTGCCTACACACTTCATCATTATATTTAACAGGGAAGCCAAAATACTCCCATACAGGGGATTTAAATGACACGGGGTGTTCAAGCTTCTCCGTTCCTCCGCTCGCCATGACCATGCTGTGAGCGGACTGAACATGCGCACAACTTTTTTGGCAGAAATCAATCCGCGGATCACGTGTGTGCCGAACCGAAGATATTGATCCGAACGGATCACGGATCAATGACGATCCGTTGCACCACTAATGTTAAGCAAGTCAAATTGTAAATGGCTTTGAGCCAAACACAGCTTTGGAAGAAGAATTGTTAAGCTCAACGATGCTACCTGGTGGCCACAAAAAAACAGTGGCAAACCGTACTATGTATCACTCTTTATGACAAGATTAGATGAGAGACATCTGTACGCTATTTTTCTAAAGGCAAAGAGTCAACTTGTTTTCAATGCATGTGGGTGTTGAGGTGCAAGTGCCTGTGAAGACTCAACCTCACCCATCAGTGTTGAGGTGCAGGCGCTCGTGAAGACTCAACCTCATCCATCAGTGTTGAGGTGCAGACTCTCATTGGAACTCCTCCTCACTTATCAGTGTTGGGGTACATGTGCTCATGAAGACTCAACCTCATCCATCAGTGTTAAGGTGCAGGCCCTCGTGAAGACTCATCCTCAGTGCCTACAAAGATCACTGCCTGTGTCCACTGCACTACCTGGAAAGCAATTAATCAAACATGACAAATAATTGCCATTAAGTTTTTTTTAATTAAAAATTACCAAAGGTGCACACAGTATATCTGGCAATAACCATTGAAGTCATTGAAGGAATGTTAAGGAGTATACACAAAGGAAAAGCCTAATTACTTACTTTGCAACAATCCATGACTGACCAACTTGGCATCTAATCACCAGCTTGGCTTGAATTTTAGCTTGCTCTCAGATCGTATTTGGAACAGAGTAGAGATAACTGTTTGTGAAATGGATATTGATGAATTGTGACATTAATCTGACTAGGTAATATGCCTGAAGAGCATTTAAAAGTGTCCAAATCGCTAATATGTAAATATACTTACTCTTCCTGTCAAAAATACCCAGGATGTGTTTTGAAAGAAATTAAGGTGGCATTAAATTAACATATACTGTATATCCAAGACTTGTCTATCACTGTCGGAAATTAATGATTTATAATGAATTATTTAAATGCAACTGCAGAGCCACATTTTCAGCAGCCATTAATTCAGTGTTCTAAGATGAGAGACATCTTAATTGATTCATATCCATAATTGATCATGTTTTGATTATATTTTCTGATCAATGTAAATCGACCTTCGTTAATGAATGTATCAATTTCTATCAAAACACATGTAAATTGTTGGGTGACCCCAATCCTTTGACCGTTAGTGTATAAATATTGTTTTTATCTTAATAGAACTACAGCGCAAGTGTAGGCAGAATTCTAAAAGTAAATATTAAAGTTATTGGCTGCATTCACCAGATGAGGGAAGTTCCTAATTAAGTCTTAAATGCTAAATACTTTATTTAGAAATACATTAGGATCTTCCCTCACATTGTGAACACAGCCAAGTATTGTTGAACATTTACTGTGTACTTGTTATACCTTGTATGTCCTTTATCTTTCCTATTTAGTTGATAGTCACACTGGGCAAAAACACAAATAATTGCTTAAAATATTTGCTTAAAATATTTGCTTAAAATTATTGCTTAAAATTATTGCTTAAAATAATTGAATTAATTGATTAAAATACTTTATTAAAATAATTGCTTAAAATACGTGTAAATGATTACCTCAGTCGTGACGCATTTAAAACCAAAACATAGATCAGATATTTAGCTGCTGATGTGACATTTCTTACCATGTTCTATGAATATCCTATGAAAATTATGTAAACAAATGCTGGAAGAGTGTGTTGGCAGCAGGGTAAGCTTTCCTCACTCCACCAAGCACTATCTAGTTTCAGATAATCTTTGATAAACATCGATACACCTCTAAAGGCACAATTGTCAGTTTTCAAATTAAGAAAGAGGTGGACTTTGACAAATTAAGTTAAATAGACATGGATAATTGAAGTATGCTCTGTGTCAACAACCTAGAACTTAAGTATATGTACTACAAACCTTCTCTTTCTTACACGCACACACAAACACGCACACACACACAAAGTGCCTCACAGTCCATCCATCTGCAACCAAGGTTTCAAATCCTCAATACGGAAACATCCTGGGTTTCTACAGAGGTTCAGATTGGCTTGTTGCTATCCCAGTGTTAAGATGTACAGTGTTGGACTCGGCTGTCTATTCTTTTTACTATCTAGCACTTCCTTGTGGTAGGTCAGGGGCTTGCAAGCTCAATTGTCGGTTGTTTGCCAAAGTGAGATGACACATGGATTGATCTTTGACTATCCTAAACCTTCTAGGGAATTGTTGCGTTGAGGAAAAAAACATGTTTGTGACCTCAACATCACAACATCGAAAATAGAGAAAAACTGGATAAATAACATAAATGCCTAGTTCAGTCCAGTGAGGATTAAAGCATTTCATATTACTGGCATATGTGTGTTTTGGGGGCATGCAGCAAATCCATCATACGCCCACGTACTGTAGGTGTTGTTAAATAAAAAATTTAGAAATAATGTTGTAAACATTCAATATTTTGAACAATATTAACAACATATGCTATGTTTTTCATACTATTTGTCTCAAAATCACCTATACTGTAATACCCAACAACATGGAGCATGAATATACAGTGATACTAAATACCAAAAACAAAGCCCTCCTTGACTTCTCGGATTGTGTGTTAGTGATTAGCAAAGCTGACAAAGGTTACACAACATATCCTCCTCACCCATCGCTCGATATCCTGTGTTGAATGTACAGTACCTAATTGGCGAGTCTTGCCAGTGTCAGGAGGCTGTCTCATCTGTCAATCTCCTGGTGAGCTGTGCCCTGCGGGCCACGGGATATCAAGGACCGGATCATTTTATTGTGTTCGCTTTTAATTTCCGCCTCTGTGTATTAGTGTCATAGCCAGAGAGGGGCAGGGGAGGCAGGGGTTGAGGTGCAAGGAAATATGGGAGGGGGCTCTTCTGTTGGCAGACAAGATGGAGGGCCCTCAAGGTCACTGCTACTCTTTGGAAAACCAGTGAAACACGATTAGGGATTAGGGGATGTTTTGGAGTAATGTTGTTGAATCTTTTGTTTCTTTCCCTATTCCCCTCACCTTCCCCCTCTCAAACATTTCCCTGCTCTCTCTTCTGGCTTTTGATTTTCTTCTCTTTCTCTTTATCTACCTCTGTCGCTATTTCTCTTTTCTTTCTTTCCACGGTCTTTCTCCTCTTTCTATCTCTCCACCCCTCTGTCTCTATCTCTCCTTTGTCTCTCTGTGGTCTTTCTCCTCTTTCTATCTCTCCCCCTTTTTCTCATCTGTCTGTCAGGATAAACTCTCGGAGGAGGTTCAGAAGACGCGCGGCTGCCTGGAGCAGAACAACGTCCGGAGCGGCCTGCTGCCGGTGGACAACACAGCGTTGCCAGACCCTTTACTGGCTGACACAGGCGGCTTTGGCGGAGAGGAAGAGCTCCGGGACCAAACCAATCTCCTTCTGGAGCGCCTGCGGACCCTGGAGGTACAGCTCAAAACACGTCTCCCGCTTGTTCTCCTCCCTCCTCCTCTCCCTCTGCGACCAGGCTTGCCGTTCTGTTGTTTGCAGTCTGGAGCATGACGGGCTTATCAAAGTCTTGTGCGCTCTGCTGTTTGGAGAGCAAACTGCTCCACTGAGCCCTGGTGTTCGGGCCTTGGGCTTAACAAGCATCTTTGTTAGTTTCCACAGCACTAGTCCACCTTTTCATTCTATGTTCTGTTCTCAGCATCATTTAGCATAATCCTTCCCCTGGTTCTGAGTGTTTTCAACCATACAGTAAACCCCCTACACTAACATCCCAGGATTTTAGATCTCCTGAACTATTAAAGAGTTCGCCTAATTTAGCAAATTACACATTGATTTGGGTCTTCAAACTGGGGGTTCGACATGACATGGTGGGCTAAGTGGCTGCTTTGCACAACAGTTACGTATGTTACGCTGGTCATCATTTTGAAATGTGACCACGACTTCTCCGACTTTGCCCGGAGGGCCAGCACAAGGCAGCACAAATTCGCCAAGTGCTGCCCGGGTAAGGGGTAGATCACTGCATTGTCTCTCCACAGCGACTCCTTGTGTGCAGCACTGGGTGTCTGTTTGCACATTAAGTTGGTGAGTATCATCATCCTGTACATGAGCTGACTAAAGGCTTCTGTGTTAGATGAGCAGTGGGATATTAATTTGACGGCTCGGTCTCACTAGAGGACGTCAGGCCCTCTTGCCACCCTCAGTTTGGTCAGAAACATGCTTGCCGGAGGTGATTTTTTCAGGGCTCTGGCAATGCTCCTCCTGTTCCTCCTCACACAAAGGAGCAGATACCAGTCCTACCTCTGGGTTCATGGCCTTCTATGGCCCTGTCCAGGTTTCCTTGTGTAATGGCCCATTTCCTGGTATCTCCTCCAAGTTTTTGAGACTGTACTGGGAGACACAGCAAACATCTGTGAGACAGCACGTATGGATTTGCCATCCTGAATGGGCTAAAGGTACTGCCTCATGCTACCAGTAGTGATAAGGACACTAAACAAAACACAAAACTGAAGAAGAATCAGTCAGGGAGGACAAGGAGAGAGTAACTGTCTGTGGCCACCAGCTGCTAAACCATTCCCTTTCTTAGGGTTGTCTTGCTGTTGCCTCTCCAGTGCTCTTGTTATCACTTTCATTTGCACCAAAACAGCTTACATTGATTCACAATTGTTTATGCTTCCTCACTGGATAGATTGATATCCCTGAAGTCTCATTGAAGTCTCACTATACTGTGATGATTGCGTGCTCCCTTAATTATGTTGAGCAGTGTATATATATATATATTTTTTTTTTCACTATATGTGTATAGTATCAGTCAATATTTTAGAACACTAAGGAATTTTAGTTTTGTTTGAAATGGACACCTTCATTCACCCAGGTGGGATTAAAGTAATCAGAAATGATTGATAAAACATGATTCATTCTGGATGAGCTAAAGGTTTCATCAGTAGGACTGTGGATTAATGACTACTGAAAACTTTGCTTGTTGTTAATTATAAATCAGTAATTTCTAACAATGATAGATTTTTGCCATTGTCAATATTGTCAATATCTTGGATATATATTTTATTCAAGTTTGGCCACCTTGGTGAAATTGTATAAAAACACTAAAGTCCCTGGTTGTTGTAAAACCTTTGATCAGTAGCGTGCATATATGCAGTTGTAATCAAAAGTATTGAACCACCATTGCAAATTGGGTGTATTGTGAAAATGTACTGATTTTCAGCTGTTTACAATGAACAAACAATGAACAAACAAAAGCAATTGAAATAGCTCAACAAAATGAATGTATCTCAAAATGTTCAACCCTTTTGAATAGAATCCCTCACAACAGCACATATATGCAAAACAGGTGTTGTCTCAAACATACCTGATGCAATTACTGTAATCAAGGGCTTCATTAGCTGCACCAGGTGTGCTTGAGCTGGAACACATGAAATACCTGAACTGGCTAGGGGTTTATTGAGTGTAACTTTGGACTGTGTGTGAGAAACATGGTAAAAGAAATGGTCCAAAAAGTTAGGAGATCATTGCCTTTCACAAACAAGGATCTGGATAGAAAAAGATAGCAAAGGTACTGAATGTTCCCAGAGACACCATTGGAAGCATAGTTTGCATGTTCAAAGTTAAAGGAACAGTGGTTACACTACCTGGACCGGGCAGAAAAAGGAAGCTATCAATGGCTGGAACCAGATTTCTTAGATGGCAGGTTGTGAAAAAAACTTAAGTGACTACAAAAGACATGCAGCGAGATTTGCTTGCAACAGGCACTGAGGTTTCAGTGAGCACAGTAAGGCGCATACTAAATGCAGAAGGTCATGCCAGAACTCCAAGACATACACCACTTCTGACCCAAAAGCACAAGAAAACTCGGCTCTAATTCGCTCAGAATCATATAAAGAAGTCACGCTAGGATTCTGTTTTTTGGAGCTTTGAATCAAAACTGGAACTTTTCAGCACGATGGATCAGCGGTACTGTATGTCTGGAGGAAGAAGAATAAAGCATAATCTAAAAAGAACACTCTGCCCATAGTTAAGCATGGTGGTGGCTCGGTGATGCTGGAGGCCATTGCACATGAGGAATGGGCTTAGATTGCTCTGGAATGCTGCCAGAGGCTGGTGTCTGGCTATGCATCTTGTTTGCAGCAGGTTATAACAGCAAAAGGGGGCTCTACTTAGAAATACAATGCTTTCCCTGAAGGCGTTGAATATTTTGAGACTGGAGAAGTCATTATCAGTAGCATTTTCAGTTGGATTTGAGGAAACAACTTGAACCATTTGTTATGTTGAGTTATTTCAATTTGCCTTTGTTTGATTTGTTCATTGCAAACAGCTGAAAGTCTGTACATTTTGACAATAAACACAATTTGCAGTGGAGCTTGAATCATTTTGATTGCAACTGTACAATTTACACAGTATCTCACAAAAGTAGGGAAACCCCTCACAGTTTTGTAAGTATTTGATTATAACTTTTCATGCGACAACACTGAAGAACTGACACTTTGCTACAATGTAAAATAGTGAGTGTACAGCTTGTACAACAGTGTAAATTTGCTGTCCCCTCAAAATAACTCAACACACAGCTATTAAGGTCTAAACCGCTGGCAACAAAAGTGAGTACACCCCTAAGTGAAAATGTCCAAATTCAGCGGACCTTAAAGGCTGTGTGTTGAGTTATTTTTAGGGGACAGTGAATTTACACTGTTATACTGTATAAGCTGTACACTCACTATTTAACATTGTAGATCAAATATTTACAAAAATATAAGGGGTGTACTTAAATCTGTATGGGAGCCCCCTTTTACATTAATTGGTTATTTTTAAGGTTCTGGGTAAAATGTAATTTTTTTAATAATAGCAAATAGATAAAATAGTACTTACCGTAAGTACAGAAGAAGTACCTGGGGTCTGCGTGGCGTAGTGGGCTAAGTCGCTGCCTTGCAGGACAAGCTACTTCATGATACTCAGTGGTTCAAACCTGACTATGGCTTCTCTGACAAGGCAACACAAATTGGCCTACAGCTGCAGGGGATTTGGGATAGAAGTCAGATGTTCTACCTTGCCACCTCGCTCTCCAGCATCTCCTTGTGTGCAGATCAGGCGCATGTAAATTCAGTCGTGGAAGTATAGTTGGTGAGTGTAATCATCCCGCACATGATCTGAATAAAGGCTTCCATGTCGGATGAGCAGTGTGAAAAGAATCGGCCGGCTCAGAGACATGTGGTTGGATGAATCATGTGAGCTTCACCATCCCACATATATTGAGGTGGGGTTGCGGAGCTGCCGACATAGCAGGGTTAGTAGGGAAAATTGGACAAGACCAATTGGGAGGGGAGAAAATAGGAGGAATAATACAAATAAATAACAAGAAGTACTACTTAAACCCAGGTGTGCTTAAATGGCTCAGACATGACAGAAATGTTACCTCCAGCCATCATTAACAGTAATGCTACCAGCCACACACATCCTACAGCCATCATTAACACTGACACTAGCTCCACAACAACAGAAATTGCAGCTGAGGAGAATTGGAATAAAATGTAGTGTTGTTTAATGGCTCCTATCTCACTGTATAAGATATCTTACCTGGAGTTAAAGAAAATAATGGCTGTCCGATTGGATGGAGTAACCAGCATTACCCCAAACGTTACATTCTAAATTACTTTATCGAAAGTTATCTGCCATTATCCCGTCGCAGCAGTGATGGATGGTTCTCCAGTTGAGAACCGGCTAAAACAATAGTGAAGCAATGCATCACTGGCTTTTCTCATGTGCAAATAGCAGTGACACTAAATAAGGGTGCCCATTTCTATTTCCCCCACCAGCCCGGCCTGACTGATATCATTTGTTCGCATGACTGCCATGCTTTGCATCCATAAATGGTGCTTATGTTAAGTTTACATTGAATCCTGTTTGGGGAAAAAAGCCAACTCAGAGAAAAAAATATATTTTACAGCTGCTCGAAAGATCTGTTAAAGAGCAATGCGCAGGTTGGACTCCTCAATATAGCATAATGTACATGAATGATAAACAACTACTATAGATTGGAGAAATAGATAACTGCCAAAAACAATACTTAGAGATAAAATTGTGATTAAAAATAACATCTGCATCTATAAATCACCGACCAGAAGTGACGTAAAGTGAGGAACTCTGGTTAAGTTCTTGCTCAAATTACTATGGACGGTGATGATGAAAACAAGCTCTTACGATCATGGTTACTGTACAACTTTCTCTTTATCTCGCTCTGTCTCTCACCACTGCTCTAACTACATTGACCACCGCAATAAGAGGAGAGCGCGAGCTCGTATTTGCCTCTGCCTACGTCATATGATGCGGTTGCTAGCCGGACAGAGCCTGGCTTATAGTGGGCACATTTTCATCAAAATCCTGCTTTTAGGTTTTGTGTAACATAGCAATTTCTACATATGTGTTTTTTAAAGACCTCTTACGACAACATTAAGTATTAATTCAGTTATGAATTCAAACATCACATTGCTCTTTAATGCTTTTCCTCTTTTACAACAACAACAAACAAAAAACGAAGTAGCATCATTTAGTTTTTAGACAAAACAATGTGGGATTAATCTGGAATGGACATAAGCCCATTTAAAATATATACTGGACACTTCTTCCATTACAGTTCAGCACTGTACATAAGTGTTTACCTATCCGCACATATTGTGTTCAGAAAGACAGAAGGACAAGAGCAAGCAAGTGACTCTTGTGTAACTGCAAGTTTGAGTGGGTATGCAAACCCATTGCCAGTCCTGGTGCCCATGCATCTTGGCACAGTTGGCAGCCACATGCCAGGGAAGAGAGTAGGAGGCCTGGGGTGTGCAGTCGTCACAGAAGGACAGCTGGCACTCTCGTCTCAGCACAGAGCTCTGTCTATCCTGTTCAGTTATGTTAGGGTGAGAACTGACTGTGGTTCTGCCAACTCTAGCCCTGTCCATCCAACACCTTGGGGGTGTCAGTTGGCTCAGTTGTTAAGGAGTCACACTTGTGGTCGGAAGGTGGCCGTTTTGATTTGTGAGTGGGACAAAATGTTGTTGTGTCCTTGAGCAACTCACTTACACTACACTAAGTTGCTTCACTGGATGTCCCTTTCTTACTGGAAGCCTCTGGAAAAGAGTGACTGAATTGTATGAATGAAATCTAAATGCTGTGAGCCACAATAGTAAAACTCTGAAGGGTAAACACTGAGCATGCTTCTAGTCATGTGACCTCACCGGTAGGACACTACTGGATAATCATGAATACATTCCATTCTCCATGAAACCACCTATGGCAGTTGTGCTGTAGTTCCTATACTGTAATTGCAACAGTGCAATACATTGACGGCAGTGTAAATGCATTTTGTCTGTCAGCAGACGTTATATTACAGTATATGTTTGATATGTCATTTTTATCCTCAAATGTAGAATTAATTTTGAAGAATTTGTTTTTTTATAATGCCTCTTAGCTATAGGGCTTTAGATACACCACATTAACCATAAAGAGTAAGCTCTCAGGCTAAACACATTTAAACAAACTAGCCTACCATTTTTTCTTTCATGGTCAAGTAATATTTGTATTTTTAGATTAGGACTGCAATGCCAAACTTTCTCCATTATGTTTTTTTTCCCAATATTGGATGACTGTAGAATAATATAATGAAAAATTTCCAAGGCTTTTAGTCTGTGAAATCTGTGTGTTTATCATGTACAAGCTAATAGGTCAATTTGATAGGAACAGACATATTTTCACCAAACTAGACAAATCAACAATATTGTCAATATACCGTGCAACACCTCCTTTCTCCAATTTTTCTACACAGAAAAATATTATATTTTTATCATAACATGATAACATAAAGAATCTGATAAACACATCTAAAAACATGTTCATGTGCACCTTTGGGTAAGTATCTGCCTGCACTAGAAGCTTTTACTTGAATAATATGAAAACACAGTAAAAATACATATTTATTTGTAGAGAGGATTTCATGTACACCACATCTGAAGCAGCTTTTTCTTTTCCTTTCCTCTTCATCTTTCTCTTCTTCTTTTTCCTCTTCTTCTTTTTCCTCTTCTTCTTTTTCCTCTTCTTCTTTTTCCTCTCCCTCTTCTTGTTCTTCCTATTCTTTTTTTAGTTCGTCACCTTTTTCTTGTCCTTCCTCTTCTTTTTCGTCTTCCTATTTCTCTTCCTCCTTTTCCTCTTCTTCATTTTCTTCTTCCTCTTCCTCTTCTTCCTGTTAGTCTTCTTCCTTTTCTTCTTAGCTCTGTATAGCTCTGGAATGTTCAAGGTGCAATTATTTTGCCCGCGTTTTAATCAAAGACAGGCTGTTTGTACTAAAGGGCATATGGGGTGAGAGAGCTGAGGCAGCCGGAGCGATGTTGACAGCTTCTAATATGGCCTGCCTGCCCCGCCTGCCCCGCCTGCATTTGACAAATGAGAACCAGACGAGATCAATAGCCCCTCTCCCATAAAGGTGAAGAAATAGCCCCCAACCCCACCCCCAAAAAAGCAGGAACTATTCACATTAGTCCATTTTAGCCCATTCTATCCAACTTGTTCCAAATCATAACTTCAATCCCCTTGACCTTTGTTTTAGGAAACTTCCAAGAGTCTTTATTGGTTGGCCTCTGTCTTGCGGTTGACACCTGACCTTTTCCAACCCCAGCGATTCTTCTCTCATTGTTACCTTCCGTGGCAACATAGTCTGTCTCTACAGTCGGCCGCAATATGATTTGTTGCATCAAATGTATTTCATATACTGTAAATACAACATTCAGACAGAATGTGTCACAATTCCCTATTGCATTCTTTAGTCAGGTACATCTGACTGGTCACAACAATTCATTTCACATTAACTATATGATACTTCACAATGTTTCTGTAACAATCTGTGTTTTGGAATTTTCCAGTAATCATTTTGGCTTGCAGAAAATGCCTGATATTTCTTTAGGTGTATGCAGCATTACTTCAATTACTTTTCCATCATCACTCTTTGGTAAAATACACTCAGAGTTACCTGATGCATGCACACTGTATGAATTGCCTAAAATGACTGTCAATGGATTTTAAATATTACTGTGTTTTATTTTGCTTCCCAGAAGGAGAACACAGCCTTGGTCATGGAGAATGAGAGTCAGAGGGAACAGTATGAGCGCTGTCTCGATGAGGTAAGTCCTAAATGTGCACCACAATAGGGATATTATTTTCACCATACTAATGATAACCTACACTTTTCTGTAACATTCATTTCTGTTCTTTCACGTTCTACCCTATAAAATTGTGTTTTTTGTTTGTTTGTTTATTTTAAGTGTTCAGTGTAAATCCATTACTTCCCACTTAAGATCTGACCTGCCAAATAATTATAGATAACAACGTCCAACACTTGAATATCCAATGGCAATCGGTGTTGTCTGAAGTGGGGTAAATGGCATCCTGAGGGGGCCAAATGACAACGATTAATGAGCTCTTTGGCTTGGTCCCTGTGCTGAGTCACTTCAACAAGAGGCTGCAGGCCTGGGGCTGCCAGGAGGGACAGACCGGTTTCATACAGCGCTGTGCCAGTTACTGGAGCTCACATGGCCAGAGATTTGGGCCCTCAAACCAGCTCATAGGAGTTTTAGGTATTGAAAAGTATTATCCAGGCAGATCTGCCTTGGATGCAGTAATCATTTGATTGGTTGATTCAAAATGGAGGGCGGACCTCACATGACATCGGAAATGTGCACATGAGCATAGTTTACTCAGTTTTTAATCATATCTAAACTTACACCTAATGTTACCCTAACCTTAACCACACTGGATTTATATATATATATATATTCATATATGTATATATATTCATATATGTGTATAAATAATAATTATCAATCAAAAGATAGATACACTCGTCTGTGCTGTTTTTAATCAACCAACAAATAATTTCTGCCTTCAAGCAATTCTGCCTGGAGAACACTTTTCAATAACAAAAAATTCTATGAGCCTGAAGCTTGGGAGGAAGGGGGGGTGGGTGGAGAGAGATGGTGTGACTGAAAAAGACGGAGAGATTGAAAAAAAAGTAAACAGGAACTATATATCTGTTGGTATGAAAGATGGGAGGTGGATAGAGAAACAACAGTAATAAAATAACAGATAAATAAAATGACAGCTGGAGTGAGAAATAGAGAGACCGAGGAGCAAAACGGGAAATAATAAACACCATTTTAGGTGTGTTGGCAACACCCCAACCATGGTACAGTTGGCAATTTCTTTGCAATTCTGCGGGCATACTGTTTACAGCTCCACCTAATGCGGTAGCAGCCTTTGTAGCTGACGCCTGGGGGTAGGCCTGGTCCAGATCCCTTTTCCACTTCCTTGCCTTCACAAAGCCTGGGCTGGGCTGTGTTGGCCTGGTGCTGCACGTGGCAGTAGCCTGTCTCCTCTGACGACGGCTAGCTCGCTAATGATCTTGTGCTGCTACTCGGTGCAGCTTGAACAACTCTGCCGATGGGCTCAAGGCACTTTGTTGAAACTGTAGAGAATGCTGCGCTTCTGCGGTAATGATTGGCTATGATTATCTCTACATAGGCACAAGGGTGCATGTTTGGTATGCTATTTCGGCTGGCCTCTTTCCTCTAGTTTCATATAGGTTCTGTTTTACTGTTACACTTATTAAGTAGTAAATGTCATGCTCTTTTAAAGGATGGTTAAAGGATTAGACCACACTTGGCATCAGATTTTTGTCACATTGCAGAAGAAATCATTATTTGATGTGAATGCTTTAAAGCCTCTATTACGTTGTTGACATTCACAGTTTAATTTGATGATCATTACATGATCTTGAATCATTTCCCTTTGCTGTTTTACACGAGACACTTTGTGTTACTACCCACAATAGCGGATCACTTCATAATATTTATGCTATTTCCATAACGCATCAGTCAATACAGAGAGTGAGAGAGCGGACGCAGCTGAGGAAAATCTAAAGTGCGTTTAGAGCGAATTAACGAGCAATCAATGGGCTGTAATCGGAGTCAGAGTCGATGAGGCTTTGCGGTCCAAACACCGATTGGCAAGTGTTGGGAGGCGCTCTGCGGCCAATGCCCTGGCACAACGGTGCTTTAGTCCAAATTACACCCTATTCCTTATGCAGTGCACTACGTTTGACCAGAGCTCAGTAGTAATAGAGTAGTAGTGTGTTCATAGGGAGTCAAATGGGATGCAGGCCCCTCTCCTAGCCGTTACATCAGCCTCGACACTGCTGTCAATAACGGATCAACAGAAGACAATTAAACATTGTGAATACATGCAGCGCATCGGGCTCCAATCTGCCGTGCTCTGGCGGGCCGCCTCTGGCCTCTGCCACCCCCGCTTCAGATTTATGATGATTGGGCCGATTAAGAATCAACACAATCCTCCACGGAGAAGCAGAGGTGTGAAAAATGCAGTAATGTATTGGGA
Source organism: Umbra pygmaea (assembly GCA_016801145.1). NCBI lineage: Eukaryota > Metazoa > Chordata > Actinopteri > Esociformes > Umbridae > Umbra > Umbra pygmaea. The sequence continues at coordinate 15,034 of JACXGM010011939.1, forward strand.
CATCATGTTCACTAAAGCCCGTAATAGTTTTGTAAACAGTCAGAGGAACTTGTGTATAAATTGTTGTTTGAAGAAGGGAAAGTGCAGTAAAGTGCAGTGTCGGCATACGTTGGCAGGCCAGGTTAGCGTGGGTCAACTGCGGCCAGACTTTTCCTATCTCTCACACCCAGTCATTGGTGAGTAAGTTAAACCTTGCATAAAATGTTTTTCTCCCCTTCTCTTTCAGGTTGCCACTCAGGTTGTACAGGCACTGCTCACCCAGAAGGTAGGTCTGTGGTTTCTATAGCAACTGTGTTATAAATATGTTTTCGATCCTTAATTATAAACTGTGTGTTTTTGGGTCTTGAGTGTTAATTGACTGAAATGGTGGTAAATCAGAAATGTTACCACTGTTATGAAATAACATTACAGTTATAATTATGTTGCTAACCATTTGAGAACCGTTTGGTATGTTTAAGCATTACATCACAACCTGGTTTAATAGGCTGACTTGCTGTTTTTTAATTTGGATGTAAAATAATTGTCCTGACTCCTTCTGGTAAGTACTAATTCCAGGGCACTTATCATTCGAGCAGGTGAAGGTCACACTCCTGAGTTTTATATGGCGATTCCATCAATTACCTTGTGTTGTAATGCTTCTTTTTTCCACTTGCAGGATCTCAGAGACGAGTGTCTCAAGCTTCGGACCCGAGTGTTTGACCTGGAGCAGCAGAACCGGACCATGAGCGTTCTCTTCCAGCACAGAGTCCGACCCGCGTCAGACCTCCTACTGCAAGTAGGGACCTGTTCAATTACCTGTTCCCAGAACCGCACAAAGGAACTACACATCAATGGGTGGTCGATCTATAAAATAAATTAGGATTTTAAAGCTATCAGTGTTAGCATAAAGACTGTGTTGTTTACTATATCTAACAGTATTGAAAGGCATTGGTTTGACCAAGGAGACAACTGTGGAAATATCATATATATATTTGCTCACTTCAATCTTCTGAGGAGCCATGATATTAGAATATTCCATCTTGTGATGGTGATGCGATTGCGTGTCCGGGATCTGTGATATCATCATCACTAAAAGACAGGGTGCTCATGAAGCATGCTGCCTCCACGGGGCTCCAGGGCTCAGACAAGATCATTTAAGAAAGTACCCAACCACACCTCATCCATCCTGGGCTCTCTCTGGGGACAGTAAAGCGCTCAACCAAATTACCTCTAGTGCACTAAACCCTGGGGTTACACAGACACTATATATATATATATATATATATATATATATATATATATATATATATATATATATAAAATTTGTGTGTGTGTGTGTGTGTGTGTGTGTGTGTGTGTGTGTGTGTGTGTGTGTGTGTGTGTGTGTGTGTGTGTGTGTGTGTGTGTGTGTGTGTGTGTGTGTGTAGGTTGTCTCAGAGAATGGTGAAGGGGAGATAAAGATGGAGAGAATATATTTAAAACAACGTCTACTTTACAATGGCCACATGGATTTTCTCTAAATCACATTTGCCGCTATGGCCCTTCAGCTCTCGTTACGTGGTTCCAGTCTCTCAGACAGCCGCAGAGTTGGGACGGAGAGAAGGGGCGTGGAGGGTGCTCGGGATGATGGGCTTAAAGGACTACTGTATGTAGGGCTCTGCTTTTACACAGGCAGACCAATTTGCAGTTTTGACCAACCAGATTCAATCTAAAGAAGAAAAGATTTTATGCGATAGGTAAAACGACAGATCTGTAGACAAATGTTCTTATTTGGACGGCCTGCGTAAATGTAACATTTAGTGGCCTAGATAAGAGCCTCTGGCTGGGACAAAATAGATGCTGTGAAAGAGGAGTTGAGACCTGAGTGCAGCTACTACCCAAGTAAAAAAAAAGTATATTTAACTGTACTTGACATGTATTTTATTTATCCTAAATATACTTCTAATATATTATTTTGGTATGTATATTTTGAAAGTATACTTCAAATATACTTAAATACATTGAATACATTCTTATGGTTAAACATAAGTATACTAGAAGTATAATACTGGAGTATAATTTAAATATACTTTTTTTTTACTTGGGTATGCAAGTGAAGTCAGTTAGTTTCATGCAGAAACATACAATGTTTTAGTAAAAGCCTTACATTTTTAATCGAGCATCAGCAGAGCTTTATTTAAATTCTAAACAAATGTGAATGACAGATTGTGCTAATGTTACGCTGCCTCGCATTCAGGAGCAAGTACAGTACAGTAGGGCTTCTGTCACTCACTACACCATTTCATCTGTCTGACTGTTTTCAATCTCTGCTTCATAATGGTGATATGGATGATTAACTGCCACTAAATCAACACATGGATAGGATGGAATGTGTAACATATTTGATACCTTTTAATGAAGCGACCAGTATGTACCCTATGTTGTTGTTATCCTACAAGACTCAGTTATTGGTAACTAATTGTACTCAGTTGGTTTAAAACTGTAATAGGTGTAGTTAATATACTTTTGTTCACCAGGAATAGAGAAATATAAGATTAATAAATTGTATTGTTCGAAAGCAGGTTCTATTAACCCATTAAATGTCTATTCTGAGGTTATAGTGCATTATGTTAGTCAGGGCTGTGGTAAAACATAGTGCATCTCACTGTTTGGAGAATGAAAAGGACTGAGAGTATGAATTTATAAATTATGATTTTTCTCAAAACATGTTTACAGTTTTAACTAAGTGAGATTGTAAGACAAATAGATGTGAAAAATATGTATCACTTAATATCCCAACTAGGTTTCCCAACTAGGCAGATAATTTCTTTTAAGATAGAAGAGAGTAGACAGTGTATTGAAATTACATCAGTCTGGATCCGAACCCATGCTGCAGTGACATAATCTGCAAAATAAGCAGGGATTGCGATACCAGCATAAGCCACACAAAATGAAACTTGTTCTGATTAAAATGTTATTTATGTCGATATGTCTTAAAATGTATACCTTCTGATTTTATTTCTGGATTTAATAACCTACAAAGGCACACTGGTAGAATGACACATGAAATTGTGTCAATTAAAATGTTGTTGTACACGTAAGTCCAACCTATTTCCTGCTAATCACTGCATATATTTATTTTCTCTAAAAAGGCTGTGACCATTTCTCCTAAAAGTTACCATGTATTCTTCTGCAATTTCTATGCTGAGCAATTATACTTATTAACAGTATAGACTTATTGCTACTTCCTTTCAGTCAAGGTGTTAGCTGTTGTTATTGGCCGCATGGTCGTTTAATTCCTGTCGTTTTGGGATCCTGTAATTAAATGTGTTATCGACCCCTGGGGCCATCTTGAATTTCTCTGTTAACTAATCACTTCTCCGTATGGAGGCTGTGATTAGGAAGAATAAAAATATGCTTAACCTTCTGCCATTTATGTATTGTAGGTTTCAAAGGTGGCAAATCTTTCCAATAGACATTATTGCTCTCAGTATGTTAAGAGAATCAACAGAATGAATACACCCCAGGTGTTTAGTGATGTACATAATATGCAGTGAATAATAATTCACTGTCAAGCGTCTGCTTCCACTCAGGCAGCCTTATCAAAAGTGACAGGCAGATGGCAAATGAGTTGTCAATTACACAAAAAAAGTAGGTCCAGGTTGCCGTGGAAACTTCCCTGGCCCTTCAGGCAGGACATAGTGGCTATGCAGTACTCATTTAATCATATTTTTGCCTTATTAATTTTGATTGGCTTTTGCAATGTTGCCCTCCAAGTGTTGCCATTACTGCAGTTTAAATAACTGATTTGCCTGTATAGCATTCTTATTGTGGTCCATAGCTTAGTGTAGTCCTAGGGCTATGTTTCTTAACTTATTCAACCTTGTGGCCTGTTAACTGTATCATTTTACTAAGCATTTATAAAGCCTGGAGCGCAGACAAATGTACATTAGATAAGGTGATGAGAAGAAACAGAGACTGTTAGGCCCCTTCGTCTTTGGCTAGCTGCTACTTTACCACAGTTAGGCTAGCCCGTTCTGGTACTGTGAGCCTAATTTTAAGTACGGTGAGGCTAGGCCTGTTAGATACAGTGTGGCTAGCCCCGGCAGATAAAGTGAGACTAGCCCCATCAAAGACAATGAGTCTAAGGTAGCCCTGTTAGATACAATGTGGCTAGCCCCGGCAGGTACATTGAGACTAGCCCCATCACGGACAATGAGGCTAGCCCTGTTAGATACAGTGTGGCTAGCCCCGGCAGGTTCAGTGAGTCTAGGCTAACCCTGACGGGCATAAAAGATAAGACTGCCAACTCTCAGCCCTCTCAACCCACCAGCACACCCCACCAGGACCTTGTGACACTATTGAGTGAATCATTGATGAGTGTGCTGAGGAGGTGTAATCCTGCACCCCTATGATAAGATCAGTCCCCCTTCTCTTCTCCTGACACTCAACCCATCCCCCAGTGTGGACAGCCTATACCATGGATAGGAGCGATATGGACACAGAGAGAAATTCATTTCTGTGCTTTATGATGGAAGAGACGCCATTTGGCAAGTAAATCTACTCTAAAACAACCTGTACAAAGCATGTAATTACATTGTACAGTAATTTCTCATCTATTTATATAATAGATAAATAGCAAAAATACTGTGCAGGATGAAACAGTACTATACTGCTCCTTTATTTAAAAACAAATAGTTAAATACTCAGTACAGGCTGTTGGTGCCCTTCGTCTCTGTCTCCCTCTCCATACCTGCCTCAGGGGTCTCGTACTGTCCTGTCAATAAAAATAATAGAAATACCCCCCTCCTTCAAAGTGTCTTCAAATAGTTACAAACCCAGCATGTAGCAAAACATGTTTTCAAATGTGTTTTTATGTAATTACGGTCAGTTACCTTTAATTCATTATATTGCCATTTATAACTTATAATGACTTGCATAAATGTATAAGCAATGAACATGAATACATTTGCCATTTAATCGTAATAATACCCAACATAGTAATTAACCTATTTATTTAAACTCTGCATCAACTGTGCACATGATCAAATAAAATTGATTTGGCGGAAAGCCTTGTTCTCTTCCTTCCTATTTCTCCTGGTTTTAAAAGTTGTCTCATAAATGTGGACATCATTGATTCTATATTTCTTAAGTTAACTTACGATGGTGAAGACGAGAGCTCATTAAGTCTGCTGTTCCTCCACATCCTCATCGATTGTGACCGCTCTGGACAAAATCGACTCTGGCCAAGTTATAAAATATGGAGTGCGCCGCTGGGGTGACCTCAATGGTTTGAGTTTCCCGAAATAGTAAAAGAAGCCTATCTGTTGTGAGAGTATTGATAGCTCCCTGTCTCTGTTTCAAAGCCATGAGAGACCCTTATCAGGGTGTCAGGTCAGAGAGTGTCATTACGGTGGTGACCGACTCCATCTGGTTGCCCCTGGCCCTCCAGGCCCCTGCCAGCACAAGATATGATGTGCAATATCACAGACTCACATGTGTAATGGGAGCAGGGTTGCAAACCTCCCAGTCATTTACCGGTTAAGTTGCTGGAATCAGTAAAAAAGTAACAAACAGCAAACCATTAGCAATGACTCGTAATTTGAATTTATTTCATTTGTGTCATATTTTTGACGTAATTATATAATAAGAAAATGGCTGGCTTACATCCTCACATTTAAAGGCAATGGTATACAGTAATGTAATGGCCTGTAGTGTTTTTAAATTGTAATGTAGATTTAAATGGCCAAGGATAGTCATATTTAAGACATTTTAACAAAGAAAATGTATTTGTCAAATACCTGTATAGGTGGTGTTACCATCCAAGTCATTCTTGGTGTAATACTTTGTTTCTGACGCAGGTAGAGAGCGTCGAGTACTTTTACTTGACCCTGGGGACAATGCTGTCCTGCCGTTTTCATTCCCCTTGACCAATATCTGGTGCCATCCTACTATTAGCTGTCATCAGAGACACATTAAATCATGCATACACTATTGTTGGCTCTGTTGTATGAAATACTCCCTGAAAATGAGTGCTTTTGGGTCTCATACATCTGTTGAAGACTACCCTCATGTGGCTCATAGTGTGTCCAGGTACAACTTAATATTGTGAGCGGCTACCTTGTTGATCCTGCCAGGAGCATGTCATGTTTCCAACCAATAAGGCATGTAGGTCTTAGTACACACACACGGTACTGTGGTACTGCCAATGGCTCATTACATCTGGTATGCTCCCTCACATCCGTAATTGATCACTCCCACGGTATTTGGATGACTGAGGCAATTAGATAAGAGGTAGGATAACAAGCACTGACCTTTGGGAATGCATTCATTCATCAGACCCCAAAATTGGTCCTGTCCTTTGGTGTTACACCCGCACATCAATAGAAATACAAAGGGTTGTTTTGAACAAATTATTGTTAAACAGGAGGCAGCTACGGTAACAAGTTTTTTAGTCTAGGTTTGTGACTTGTTTGCTGCATTTTAATGATTCATTCAATAGAGAAAATTTTGAGAGTTTTTGCAGAAAGAGTATTTGGCCAGCATGATCCCATGCTACAACAGTACCTGTGCCTCATGTACAGTCTTGCCATTACAAGATTCTGGTGAATCTTACCAGAAATGTAGTGGCAGGACATTCGGTAATCATCATTATATTTTAAATGATGTGTTTTATAATTCAAGAGATAGAATATGATAACTGATTCATAGACAGAACTGACTAATAATGATTAAAAATCATTATCTTGTCTGTTTGGAATTCATTAAACCTTCACATTCTTTATGATGTCACACTAGAGGACAAATTCAAGGCAGTAATGCATGAAATAGGTATATATAATTGGATATAAACTTAAAATTGAAAGTGGCCATATAACACTTTGAGTTTTTAAGGCATAGTTTTTGCAACTATTTTACATTTTAGAAGATTTTTTTACTTCTGGCTGAATGGCACCCCAGTTACAGACACCTGCGGTACCCAAATGGGCCTCAACATGTTTTGTGATAGAGTACGCATTTTCTTTGAAAGATAGCATCATGATGGAAATGTACTCCGGGACTAAACCCTCCTTTGAAACCAAAGTTACAACATTACAGTTTATTAACATGTGGTATATGAATAACATGTTACCACCCAGTTACTGCAGTCCACTGCTTTACATGGTAGATTGACTAATTTCGATGAACTTAAGTTGACCCACACCATCACAATTTCAAGGTACAATCACGAGATTGCAGCAACAGAGGTAAGTGGCACATATGACTTTTCTCGCAGGTTTTAGTTAACCTAAAATATGTCCAATTTGGACATTAATTAGTGTTTTGTTGCTATTTCAACAAGAAGGAAAAACTTGCAGCGGCTCACACAAGCTAGACTTTGCAACCTCTGCATTGTTTATGAAATGCATTGATTTTGAAAAGTCAAGTGAAACAGAAGTGTGTTTGTTTCTATGGCCGTGTGGTGACGATAAATCAGGTAAAGCATGCATGCGATTTGTGTCTGAAATATGTTTTTCATTTATAGACAGATCGATCTAATTGTCAAGGTCCAAGGTATAAATTAACCTCTGTACCACACAGAATAACTGGGAAGAGATTTTTGACGTACCGATTCCTTGGCATATGGTTTCTGAATTAACACGCAAGATGACACCAGACTCACAACTTAGATGTTCCAATTCAAACTATTATACAAAATTCTGGCAATTAATAGAAACTTATATATGGGGGATACAATCTTCTCAGCTCTGCAGATTTTGCTGTGAGGAGGTAGAGTGAATAGATCACTTGTTTTGGTATTGTCCATATGAAGCAATCTTCTGGTTACAGGTGCAGCAATGGTTGAAGAATTGCAGCATTTGCCCAGAATTAACTCTACAGAAAGTAATACTCAGTGACTTTAAAAGTCATAGTCAATCGACCAATAATATATTAATTATTTTGGGGAAAATGTTTATCTTTAAATCCAAACTGGTAGAATCAGTGAGAATAGAAAGGTTCCTTACTTGAAGCATCACAGTACAGTTAAGGGATGTATGACAAGAAGAAACCTGAGATGGCTAGGACTAATAGATAGATGGGAGAGGTTAAAATATAGTTGAAGGGTGGGACAAAGGGCTACAGGAGTCGTAGAAGGCACGTGGATTGTAGCTAAGGTGAATTAGCATAGTTGGAGGTACAGTATGTGGTAGATAGAAAGATATGATGATATTGGAAGATTCAATTGGGCGAATAATGGTTAGGGTGGGGACAAACAAAGTAATAATACACAAAAATAAAGGGTGTGTGGTAATGATGCAAGTGCATTGACGAACAATATCTTATCCTTAACTTTAAAGCTGATCTTACCCCTAAAATAAATAAAAACTAAAAGATCCAAGTATCAGTGTAAACCTCTAGATATGGGATGTACGAATGAGGTGGAAGTACAGGATCAAATACAGCTCTGGAAAACATTAAAAGACCACTGCACAATCATCAGTGTCTCTGCTTTTACTATTGCTAGGTATGGGTTTGGGTAAAACTAACATTTTTTATTTTTTGTTTTATTCCTTAACATACTGACAACATTCTCCCAAATTCTCCCAAATTCCAAATAAAAATATTGTCATTCAGAGCATTTATTTCCAGAAAATGGCAACTGGTGAAAATAAATAAGATGCAGTGTTGTCAAATAATGCAAAGAAAAAAAGTTCATATTCATTTTTAAATCAATTTAATAGTAATGTGTTAACTTAGGAAAAGTTCAGAAATCAATATTTGGTGGAATAATTATAGTAATTGTAAAATACTAATTTGCTTTCATGCATCTTGACTTGTTCTCCACCAGTCTTTCACATTGATGTTGGGTGACTTGATGCCAATCCTGCCACAGAAATTCAAGCAGCTCGGCTTTGTTTTGATGGCTTGTGACCATCCATCTTCCGCTTGATCACATTGCAGAAATTTTCAATGGGGTCGATTTATGTCTCTTTATTTTTTCCAGAGCTTTATGCTATATGCTCAAAGGATACTGTGAGAAACCTGTACTGCTCTGCAAACAGACCCTATTGATGGATGTACTAGTACTATAGGTTCCAAAATTCAGGATACCCAATAAAAAAATAGCAAACATGTATAACTGTATATGTATCTTGGTAAAATATATTATAATAAAGAAGTGAAATGTAAATATCAAAGCAAATGGACACCACGGGCCCTATCTTACACCCGGCGCAATTGACTTTTTACACAAACGCATGTATCATTCCTATCTTGCACCCGACGCATATGGGACTTTTCCCTCCACAGACGCGAATCGGTAAATTAGGGAATGCATTTGCGTTCGTTGGGCGGTTCAGCGTAAAGAAGAGGCGTGTTCCGGCGCAAACGTTCCCTGGTGCTATCTTGCAGTTGCCGAAAACAATTCCGCCACTGACCAGGAAAAACCTGGTTAAAAGTCAGTGGCGTGTTATTCATATGCTATTTTAAGGGCGCATGCTTCATCATAATGTAGC
>JACXGM010011940.1:0-24487 GCA_016801145.1 Umbra pygmaea
TAGTAAAAAAAAAGTGCTTAGAGCTGCTAATTGTATTTGTAGTTTGTTGATTTCCAAGTATAAAACTTTTTTTCAGTGTGTGTGTATCCGTTTTTTTACATTTCCATCTAATTTTAACAAAACCGTGATAATATTGATAACCGTGATAACATTGGTCACTATAATCGTGATATGAAATTTTCATACCGTCCCATCCCTAGTCGGAAGAAAATAAATCATCTATTTACATTTTTTCAAGAAACCATTTTATAATTCCAACAGTTCTAAATCAGTAATTACAAAGTGTATTAATGTTATGTACAGTAACAAATAGAGAAAGGACTAGGGATTGCAACACTTCAGCAGAGTTATGAAATTGTGTGAGTGTTAGCCAGCATTTTATTATAGTAACAAATCCCCTCACAGGCTGCACTAAGGCTATTATTCAGAACCAATTCACTCCTGTCAGTCTCTGACTGGAAAACCAACAGTAGTGATGTTGTCAGAATGTGAATACATGCTGACCTTCAGTGGTCATTGCCTTTGTGTTTACCTCTCTACCCTCTGTAGTGTTCCATGATGCTCTTTCTTTTAACTGGCTTGCTGTCCTCCATTATAGAAGGCATCCTCCTTTATCCAAGCTGTATTTCCTGACTTTAACTAAATCTATTGGTCAGCATAGCCTCAGCAAATCTCACTATGTAATTCCACAAGGGAGTAGAGCAGTCTTTTTACCCCATGGTCGCAGTGTCAGACCTGGCTTGCCCTTAGGGAGCATTTTGTTGGCCCTTTTGTGTCAGGGGCTTTGAACCAACTGCTAATAAGATTATGCAACAGCTGGTCTTTTGACCACTGCAAACAGAGCAATGTCAACATTTGGTTTGAACATTTGTCTAAAACCAAATCAGCTGAAAGACTAAAAGTCAATCCCAATAAAACGTTTCCTTTCAGTTTCATTGTTAGCTTCCTATAAACCAAAACAAGAATCTAGCAGCCAATACATTTTTACTTTACTTTATTTATTAATATATATATATATATAATATAAGTGTAATATAAGTGTTTTGTTGTTTATGTTGTCAACATGACCCAATACTGCACATTAAAATTAATATAGACAATGGTTTTAACAATGTGAACAATTGTGATTTTACATGTATTCTTGGTCTTCAGAAATAATGCTTGATAAACCACAAACATCCAGCCAAAAGGCCTTGTTTGCTGTTGGTATGGTAAGGTATGGTTACTTGTTCAAGCCGATAGAATTGCCAGAAATACTAAAATAACCACATTTACAACAGTTGTGTGCAGAAAGCAACATGAGCTCACAGAATTCTGTGAAATGACCACGGACCCTTAACTTCAAAATCCGTGGCAGTTTCACGGAATGGCAGAAAATTCAGTGAAATAAACACAGACCCTTAACCTCTAAATCCAGGCCAGTTTCATGGAATCGCATGATGACGTAGCAGAGTGTAAATAGCGTAGATTTTGCAGGTTGGTAGGATGGGGATGGTGGATGGGCATATACACATGCAACTCACATCCCAGAGATTGCAAGTTCAATTCCAGGCGGACACTTTGCATGTATTTTGTTTTCTATTTCAGCGCGATGCAGACATGTTGCAAATGTCCTTTTTAACCTTTGTTTCCTCACTGTCATGTTTCCAAACAATACATTACAACGTAATACATGTTACATGGACTTAACAGCAAGTTTATGATAGGTTAAGGTTAGGGTAAGGGTAAGGCTTAGATCGAATTAACAGCAAGGTTTCTGAGTGGTTAAGGTTAGGGTAAGGGTTTGGGTTTGGGTAAGGCTTACATTGAATTAACAGCAAGGTTTCTGAGTGGTTAAGGTTAGGGTAATGGTTTGGTTATGGCTTAGATCGAATTAACAGCAAGGTTTCTGAGTGGTTAAGGTTAGGGTAAGGGTTTGGGTAAGGCTTAGATCGAATTAACAGCAAGGTTTCTGAGTGGTTAAGGTTAGGGTGAGGGTTTGGGTAAGGCTTAGATCGTGAACAGCAAGTTCTCACTGTGTGCCCATTGCAGACTTTTCCGTGAAACTGCCACAGATTTTGGTCTGTGTTCATTTCATGGAATTTTCTGCCATTCCGTGAAACTGCCACAGATTTTGAAGTTAAGGGTCCGTGGTCGTTTCACAGAATTCTGAGAGATCAGGCTGGCAGAAAGGCATGTCAGAACTGGTCAAATTTAAAAACAGGAAGGTGAGATTACAGTGGGCAAGTATTCACCAAAACCAGATAACTGAAGATTGCTTTTGTTAATGGTGCCAGATGTAGGTACTAGTGAAATGGTGCGGGAAAGTTTTCTTGGCACAGATAAACATTTGAGCATAATTTGAATGCCACAATGTACAAACAACTGTTGCTGACCGCATTGCATCCTTTCATGACACAGTCTACTGATTTTGAAGTGGATTTTTTTCTACAGGATAATGAGCCATGTAACAAAGAAAGCATAATCTCACGGCGATTCCACAACCAATAGAGTGACAGTTTCCTCCAGCCAGCACAGTCCCTAGCTCACAATCCAATAGAGCTAATGTGCGGACTACAAAACTGCCCAGAATGCGTAAAGCTACTATAGAATATTTTGAGTACCTTGTTGACTTAATCTTGTTCCCAGTCACTTCTGCCCAATTCGTGGAGGGTCTGGTTGACTTCAAATGTAACATTCAGCATCTTATATACCGGTAGTTACCATCACAGAGCTGTCTAGCGATAGCCATTTGTACAATCGGTGAACTTGAACTACCAATCTTTCACTACACCCTCCTTTGTATGTCCTGTGCGCAGCTGTTTATACACTCCCAGTTTGGGTGTTGGATGTCGACTGTAGGCACGCCCCACAGTGTCATTACTTTACCTTTAAATGATGACAAAAAAGGTTGCCTTTTTTCCAGGTGTTCCAGGGTCAACGCGCTTGAGACGAGCTTACTACCCGATACTACAGTAGGTGAGAGGACCATATGAATTTACATTTTAAGCTGACACTTATCCAGAGTGATTTACAGTAAGTACAGGGACATTCCCCTGGAGCAACTTAGAGTAAAGTGCCCATGGACACAACAACATTTAGCATAGACCAGAATCAAACCGACAACCCTCGGATTACAAGTCTGACTCCCTAACCACTGATCATCCATCTGCTCCCCATGAATTGTGATTCTACATGTATACTGTATGTATGTACTGTGATGACAAACTATAATGCGATCCAATGTTGCAGTTATGAGAAAAACATGGAAAAAAAGTGCTAAAAACCAATAACAGAATTTGCATGTCAAGCTAAAGAATTATATACTACACAGCATATATATTTTTTGTCAATGCTATAAATGGTTATAGATGTTGGCATGTGCCCTGTAAAAATATAAATAAGCAAAACATAATGGTTTGTAATGATACAAGCTACATAAGTGACACAAATAATTGAACCAATCTTAGATATGAAGGCTGTTTAACTATAGACTCAGTGTTAATGTTTTTATACACAGAAAGTGACTTCAAAATAGAATAGTACAGTAAGTAACCTGACACTCCCAACAATTTATTCTATCTGAATATAGTTTTTTATGAGGGTGGTTTTGAGAAAAACAAAAGCATTATGGGATAGCAGCCAGAGTCAAATCACAAAAATAGGTTTAACTGTGTGTCTCTCATACAATCAAAAGATATGAAATGGCTTTTTCGATGCTTTATTTAGACAGTTTAGGAGAAACAGAGAACGGAACTCACATCCCAGATTTCAGAGGCCGTAAGACCAAACATTTCATTTTAATTTCTACATCTGTCACAACGCAGGTGTTGTGGCGTTGTGGGTGTTGAAAAGATAGCGAGTGAATCTGATAAAGGATTCAGACATGAGACTAGAGGAACTGATAACACTATAGTAGCTGTACAACGTAGGTACATAAAGCTACCATGCTTTAACGCGGATGCTCTAGACACATAACGTATGCCTGGCTCACTATAACATATACATTATGTACGACACTTAACGAGGTGAAGGCTCAATCAATAATGTAATATGATAATGTCCATCAGCTCCAACAGAGCACAGCTTCCGGTGTCCCTCACATGATCCCTCAACACATAACAGGAACAATAACGCGCCTCGACCCTCTTGACACAGAAACGGATATAGGTTCCTTAATTACGAAGCGTGAACCGGTGTGGCGTAATCAACCAACACCGTTCAGGTACGTAATGGGAACTACCCAAGAGTAGCTGCCCCAGAGTGTCGTGTGCAAACACAACACACAATACATATCATCAATACATAAATCAGTCCCACACATATCCTGCCACGATGCATAAAATACATATTACATTGTGACAACATCATACACACTTAACAATGTCAAAAATATGGTGTAGTTAATTGAAATAGAAAAAAAAATTTATTAAATTTGATTAAAAACATTTTAACACTGAAGAATCACTCAAAATGTTCCAAATGTAGATAATGTTTTATGAGGATTACTAACGATAGAGGGGATCATTTATTTTAAACATCTGGTTTGAGTCTCCTTGCAATTTTTGTCTTACTACATACATTAATCTTTACAGGACTAATTTAACAAGTTCAAACTTTCTGATTATATTACAAAGGTTTTTATCCTCTTAATTACAATAGCTCTCAAAGATATATTCAGCCTCTTGGGCTTTTCCACATATGACTGTGTTACCACAAGAAATAATAAGGATTTCATTAGGTTTTTCTGTTTGCCACTGACCAATATATATGGTCATCGCGTAAATGTATAAAATAAAATCTACAAATTGTTCTAAATTAATTACAAATATAAAACAAAAAATAATGAATGAGTCTTTGTTGATAAGTCTCTAACCGCTTTGTACCTCTTGGACCCAGCAATTTTTGCCCATTTTTCTTTGCAAAATTGCTCAACCTCCACTACTTTGGATGGAGACCTTTGGCAAACAGCAATACCTAACTCCTTCCACATATTCTCAATGGATAGAGGTCAGGGGTTAGACTGGGACCCTCCAGGACATTGAACGTTTTGTTATTAAGCCACTCCAGTTTAGCTATGGCTGTATATTTGGGGTCATTATCCTAATGGAAGATGGATCTTCTCCCCAGTCCGTGGGGTTTTACAGACTAGGTCTTAAAAGATTATTTTCTGCATTCATTTTTTGCATTCATATCTCAAGTTCAAGTTTCATTTATTTGTCATCTGTACAGGAGATGCAAATATAATTGCATGTTCAATGAAAATCTTGTGCAACGGCTCAGCAATGCAGTAACAATAATCTATCTTCGCATGCTTTCCAGGCCCAGATTCAGAGAAGTATTCTTATAGCATGATGCTGCCACCACCATGGTTCACTGTGGGAAATGTTTAAAGGTGATATGTGATTTTAGGCTTGCACCGAAAAATGCTTAAAAAACAATTGTGGTGCAAAATGAACCTAGGGGTTAAATAGACTTGACCAGTCGAACGAACCACGAACACTGTGCTATGGTTCAACTGGTCAAGTCTGTTTTCCCAAGATGGCGCCTGCCTGTATACACGAACGGTACTGTCTTTTAAACTAGCTTTTTAATAAACTGTCTGTACACGTACAAAGTTCTCAATGCTTCGGTTTGCATGTGGAGACCCTCATTATGCTACTGTGAAAGTGTGGTGCTATTTTGAGCCTTGTTAGTGGTATAAAATAGAGATTTCATCCATGCCCTCACAACTAGCGTTATAAGGTAATTATCAGTTTGCACTAAAACTGGCCACATTCGATTAGCATGAAAACAACATATCACAGAGAACGGTCAACTCGGTACCCATGTGTTATTAACCCCTAGGTTCATTTTGCGTCTGAATTGTCCTTTAATATTGAGTTCAGAAGGCTCTGTTTTTTTACTCATCAGACCAGATCAGTCTCATTACATGCTTCCTAGCAAGCTGTTACCAAGTTTATATGTGATTTTTTTAAACAATGGCATTCTTTTTGCATCTCCTAAAATAGAACCTGGGCTATTGTTGCACATTGCAGTGTCTCCCAACTTAGCCGTGGAAGACTGGAGCTCCTTCAGAATTGAAACAGGCCTCCCTAGTGAAACAGGCCTCCTCTAGTGCTTTTCTCGCATGAATACTCACTATCTGAGGTGGACCTGTTTGAAACAGATTCACATTTGTGCCATATTCTCTTAATTTCTTAAAACTGTACTCCAGGGCAAATTCAAAGCCTTGGACATTTTCCTATGACCTATACTTGATTGGTGGTTTTGAAAAACCTTATTCTGAATTTGCCTTGAATGTTTCTTCATCTTCATGACATGGTTTTTCTTAGGAATTGTAATAATCAACTGGGACCTTCCAGAGGCAGGTGCATTAAACCTGAAATCATGTGATACATCTTAATTGAGTATAGGTGTTTTGCACCACAGATCATTCAGGCGTGTCAATCCAAGGGGGAAAATACGGTAACACTTTATTTTGAGAGTCCAAAAAGTGTATCTATAGATGCTCTACAGATTATCTGCAGACTATCAACAACATTTTAACAAACTATCTACTAACCTTAACCCTAATCCTAACCTTAACCCTTCCCCTAGGGTTAAGCCTAACCTTAACCATTACCCTAAAATATATTCTAAACTTAACCCTACCCTTAAATTACAAAATTAGTTGCATATAAACAGATAGTTTGTTGATAGTTTATTGATAGTCATATCATCAACAAACTGTGTAGAGCACCTACAGATGGAATTTCAGACTCTCCAAATAAAGTGTAACCGAAAATACTTATGAATACTTATGCAATTATTTGTATTCGGTGTTATGTTGGTAAATAATTGTTGGAATAATTTGCTGATTTTAGTTTTTAACACTTTTTTCCTTTGGGGGTGTGAATCGTTTTGAGAGGCACAGCTGCTGGTTGTGTGATGAGATGGGTCATGATAAATTCATTTAAAAACTATAAGCCCAAATGACATTGAAAGATGAGATGACACATTCCCATATTTTCAACCACAGAGGCAAAACCTCCAGTCTATTCTGGTGCATTGGCCCCTGTGCTTGATGCCTAAAAACATGTGTTACGTTTGCAAACGATTGTTTGCATTAATCATGTGAAACATAAACATACTATGGAAGTTATCAAGTTCTGTACTTAAAATATACATACATTTTTTTTTACAAACGAGAAGTCATTTAATTTTTCAATAAAACAGCTGAAATCACCAAATTAGCATTTGCAACCTTTTCTGTTAGCACTCCCAGACCCTGGCGCAATGTTTCTAAACACTTAATTAAGTCATATTACAACACAGTACGTGATGTTTAAAACATTTAAACATAATTTATTTTTCTTCATTCAGGAAAGTAGGCTAACAGCACATTTTATTTACAGCAATGACCTAAGAGCAATTAGGGTTACTGTCTCACACCACAGTAAGTGAATGAAATTGTGGTTGAAAATACATCTTTCAAATTATTTTGTTCAGTAGGACATGGACAGAACAACAATGGTTCTTTTATTTTGCTCCATTTGGGTACTAGAACTAGCACATTTTGTTTAATGGCCCAATGTTGTTAACCAATGTGCTAAACTACCATACTAAGTGAAAAAAATATTTTACCCAAACTCAATTTTCACATGCATTCCTAGTCAATACACCATGCATACAGTCTAGACGTATTATAATTAGTCATATGATTACACCCTAGATAATGCAAAATTTAATCTTTTAAAATGGTGCACATATGCATCGAATGATGCATCCATGCTCTGGTTTGAACTTTTATTTATGCTGGTATTTATTCCGCTATTTCTGATAATGTGAGATGAGCCTGTCAAGTTAACAATGAAATTCATATTGTTTAGCTACAGAGGACAGCTAGATAATGGCACATTTGTAATCACAAATAAATTTAGCTACAGTGATAGATAGCAACTAGGAAAATCTGGCATAATCTGACTGATCAGGATTAGCAAGATATCTGGACTCCAGGCATGTAGTACTTAACACTACAAAACCACAATTGCATGGGGTAAAATATTCCTAATATTTAAGTTAGTGTCAGTTCATTAACAATAGTTTTCGTGCAGCTAAGGTCTTTGCATTTAAGTGGAACTGACAACATTATTACTACTTTGCAGATTTGAAGTCTGAAGATTAAACAATCACAATAGATGTAAAATATTTCAAATCTTTTTTATGCTCCGAAATCATCTTCATGTGAGGTTTTTAAAAATAGGTTGTATTTCACTCAGAATTCCATGATGAGACATTGTTGGCAGAAGAAATGGATAGAGTTAGGCTGCTGGGGAATAATTTAGAATATGCTTTGTGAAAATTCTATCAACGTATGGAACCTTAATGTGACCATATCTATTTGATCGCTTCTCAGAAAATGTTACAAAGAGTACCATGTTATTTCTGTCAGTGTATTTCAACATATTCTAATACAATTTCATATTGTGCCACTTTAACAGTGTGAATTGGTCCTTTGGGCCACCATGAGGTGAAATAGGTCACAGGGAACACAGAAACCTGAATCAGCCGTTTGGAGGTCATTGAGGAAAATGGACCAGCGCCTGGTGACATATCCCTATGTACACTGTGTAAATCTGACATACTACCCTAGATCGTTATTATAACAAAAACCTATGGTATACAAAGAGTTTATCTTTATTAGATCATTCTGTTGTTAAATTTAATTAAACGTGTATGTTATTCACAGTTTAAAAAGCCTAATAAAATATGTAATTTACCCTTCACCGTTTCAGAATCTTATCAATCCATACATAAAATAGTTATAACAAATAGTTTTTCTATTGAAAGCATGCTGGTATAATGTTACAGCATCTGTAACCAACTGTTTTGTTTTTTCCCCGTAAATGCTGTTGGTCTTCATTCATTATTTCCTATAGAAAATATTACTGGCCATTGAAATGAGATGAGTGGTTTGACAATAAAAAAACACCATTAGTACTAAACAATGTGTGTTAAGCATGATTGACAACAAATATTTTGCCTATGAGAACCTACTGTCACAAACAAACGCCTGAGATCCTATCTCACTAGACCACAAATCAGTTCCTAAGCAGGCAGTTTTGACATGACACAGCTGTCTGCTGATTCGGCAGGGCTAACAATTGACAGGAAGAAGCCCCTCCCCTGTAGGGTGTCCCTTTCAATTCCATTGTATCTCTGTAAGTCAGACCAAACCCTACAGACCTCACAGTTCTAACACTTAACCTGGCAGCTTGCCTACAGATGACAATTATGCATACCATGCCAGCTAATGTAAATGTTGAAACCTAATGAGAACAATTGGATCTAACCTGAACGCAAGACCCGTCTTGTTTTGGTGAGAACATCAGCCACTGTGTCAGTTCAACAGAATCAGGAACTCACAACTCCTAGCATACACATATTACTGGCCTCCGTTTTGTCTCAAGACTAACAGCAGCTATCTGGTGAACACATCACATGTGCTTAATGGCTGTCATTTCTCTCCCATCCATTTCCTTCCTTTCTGTTAAATCCGTCACGATCTAGCAATTTATAGCAGTATGCTATTCAAGTGGAGTACAGGGAGTCGCATAGTGGAAGACTTCACAACCAGCTCTGTATATTGACTTTCCTGCTTCAATGGGAGGGGTAAGATCAGGGGCCAAAATCCCTTTGAGGCAGCAACAGAACACTTTTCGATGACTCCTGGCACGTTAGGGTGGAAGCTAGTGTCACATGGACAGAAAGCCCTAGAAACTCTAACTCATCTTTTAAAATGGGTTACGGGGAGGGGAGTTCAACTATGATTACTATTACATTATAGGAAATATATGAATGGACAATGTTTCTATATTTGCCCAATGTATTAAATTTAAAAAAATGAATGATATACTGTAGCTCAGTAAGGACAATGTATTATATTAGATTATAATCTCAAACGAGTCAATGCATGGTATCAAATTGCAGAGATAATTCAATAAAAGCTTTTAGAGTAGATGCTATACTCACAAAAATGTTGGTTATGCAACACAGACTTCTACAGTTTTAAAACAAGACAAGTTCCATAAGCTCTGAACATTTGAATCTGTCTCAGTTGACAAAAGTCGCTAATGTAATAATCTGCGCCAATCTAAATGTGCTGCTACGAAGTCCCTGGAACATCAGGGGATTGTCCTTGGGAGACCTCTTGTGTCCTGGGGTGTACAGAGGGGAATTTGGACAGGGGTAAACATGCAGTGCAGTAGGCTTCCACATGACACACCCGTGTCCACACATCTACAGCGCTCAGGTGGAAAACGAACCATCATGCTGGATTTACTGAAGGATAAAATATCAAACACTCATGTTTTGTTGTAAATAGCAAATTGCTAAATGAGTGAGTATTGGCTTTACTGTTAGTCTGTTCAGAGTGTTTGTAGAACACTGAAAACTGACTTCATGTTCTTTTCAGACTAAACAACAGAATTATATTTGAATTCTTTCTAAGAATTCATCTAGTGGACAATATTATACAATGGCTAAATACACACATACAGGGCACTTCATTAGGTACACCTTGCTAGTACCGGGTTGGACCCCATTTTGCCCTCAGAACTGCCTTCATTCTTCGTGGCATAGATTCATAAGATGCTGAAAACATTGCTCAAATATTTTAGTCCAAATTGACATTATTGCATCACACGGTTGCTGCAGATTTGTCGACTTAACATCAATGATGCGAATCTCCTGTTCCATCACATCCCAAATGTGCTCGATTGGATTCATGTCTGGAGGTTATTTGAGTACAGTGAACTCATTGTCATTTCCAACAAACCAGTTTGAGATGATTTAAGCTTTGTGACATGGCTCATTATCCTGCTGAAAGTAGCCATTAGAAGATGGGTACACTGTGATCATAAAGGAATGGACATGGTCAGGTAGACTGTGGCATTCAAACAATGCTCAATTGGTACTATGGGAACCAAAGTGTGCCAAGAAAATATCCCCCACACCACCACTAGCCTGAACCGTTGATTCATGGCAGGATGGATCCATGCTTTCAAGTTTACGCCAAAAATCTGACCCTACCATCTGAATGTCGCTGCAGAAACCGAGACTCATCATACCAGGCAATGTTTTTCCAATCTTCTATTGTCCAATTTCAGTGGGCCTGTACAAATTGTAGCCTCAGTTTCCTGTTCTTAGCTGACAGGAGTGGCGCCCAGTGTGTTCTTCTGCTTCAGTAGCCCATCTGCTTCAAGGTTCGACATGTTGTGCATTCAGAGATGCTCTTCTGCATACCTTGGTTGTAACTAGTGATTGAGTTACTGTTGGCTTGCTATCGGCTCAAACCAGTCTGGCCATTCTCCTCTGATCTCCGCAATCAACAAGACATTTTCGCCCAGAGAACTGCCGCTCATTGGATATTCTTTCTTTTTTTAACCATTCTCTGTAAAACCTAGAGATGGATGTGCAGGAAAATCCCTGTAGATCAGCACTTTCTGAAATACTCAAACCAGAACATCTGTTTCCAACAAGCAAGCCACGTTCAAAGACATTTAAATCAACTTTCATCCCCATTCTGATGCTAGGTTTATACTTCAGCATATCGATTTGCCATTATCTACATCCCAAATGCATTGACTTGCTGCTACGCAATTAACTTATTAGAGATTTGCATTAACAGGTGTACCTAATAAAGTGGCCGGTAAGGGTACATTCTGCAATTTATTACAAATGAAAAATTTTATATTATCATACTGCCTGCATAAGAAAATGTTTATTTTACTGTAAAAACAAACAGTGAACAATTATGATGAACCCACATCCATTCTCTAATATTGCAGACATTTTTCATATACACACATATTGCTAGAAAATACATGATTGACATAAATGCACCCATTTTCAATTACATTCCCTATTCCCCATCTCAGATCCTGTGAGGTGTTTCATACATAATTCAGGAAAAGGGAAATTAATTATCAATAAAAAATAGCCCGATAAGCGATGTTTATCTGTATTTCTCATGAAAAAGATAAGTTCTAATGAAAGAAAAGAGAAGTGGACATTCAATTTCACTACGCTTCCTAATAAATGAAGTAAATATTATAACTATGGTTGCTCTATTTCATTGCACACGTATTGAAATCGTTTTCACTGGAAACAGTGAATAAAAAACAAATACCTTTATGTGCCACCACTGACACCTTTCTAACTCTTATGAGTCTTTTCAAAGTGTTCTACCTTTTAATGAAAGCCCCCCTTGACAGGGAAAGCTTCTACAACAGGTTGGGCATTATTGGGCCCTCATTGTCATTTGGCTCATGTCAAAGTCCCCAAGAATGACAATCATACAAGCACAATGGGAGCTCGTTCTGCCCAGCGTCAACATAAAGAGCAGCTCCACTGTGCTGTTTAATTGTGTACATTCCGCTGCCAGGCAACTCTCCAAACTTTATTGTAAACATTGTATAGGGCTTTTTCTGTCTCAGCATAATGCCATTGTTCACAGTCTCTGCATGTAATGTTCATTGGCGGTCCGTGCGGTCACCTTCTACTAAAGGCTCGTGTTGACAATAAATACTAAGTTGATGAAAAATGAAATGCTGTGCAGGACCAGGAGCTGTGAGGTTTTAATAATTATTACGCTTGTTAAAGCATGTTTCCTTCTATGTTGTCACTTCTTCGGCACTAAGGACCATCTGCTGTTCAAACGATTGCAATTCAGTGACCACCCAGTGGAGCCCATACATACTGGATCAGTTACACAGATAGATTTGGACTTGAGGTTCAATTGCTTTGCTGTGAATCTAAAGCAGACTGTTCTGCGCCGCTTGTATTCCTCGATCAAAGTGCTATAGCCGGTCTCCTGCCGAGACAGGAATCTTTTGCCTGAGAAAAAAAACGAATATATTCTGTGCTCTTTCAAAGTTATTCACTATAAAGAAAGTATCTCAAAACAAATGGCTGAAAAAAGTAACCAAAATAGATTGAATATAATAATACGCCAGAATTATCCGTACACTAACTGAATGTGACACGGCTCTTCTATACAAAATCCATATCTTAAAATAAAAAGCCAATATTATCTCTACGAAAGCTTAAACAATCCCATACACATCTGAATAAATTACGTGTTTACAGACATAGAGCAAAATCGGTACCAGGACCCGTGATAAGATAATAATAGGGTACTTTAATTTGGGAACCCAGCAGGGAGTCCAGCAGTACACTGCAGGACAGTGATCACATAAACCACCATGTCAGTTACCCAGAAAGCCATGAGCACGGCCCGGTTTGAAGCAGACAAGCCACTCCTGTGTTAAAGCCACCCTGCACATATCTGGTGTCATAAAACACTAGTGAATAGGAGGAGCACATCCCTTTGCGTGCGGAAATCACATGAATTATCCTATTCTTAAATCAAAACAACGCTTCAGTCAATCGAAGAGGGAGATTTGAAAAAGAAAAATAACTGCGTGTTGCTCAACAGGAACATAAAGTTTTGGGACTTTCATAAAGGCAATCATGATGAAATGAGCGCGTTGCAGCCAATATGAAAGAAAGGGACATTTTAAATAACTTTGGTGAATGTGCTCCTCAATTGATATCCAAATTGAATATAGGAATCATAATACATATATTATAAGATGTGTAGCTCAGTAAATGTACTTTTTAAATCATTTTGAATGTCAATTTCACTGGATGAATGCACATAGGTGATTCTCGTTTTAGTAGGCATACTCAATAAGCTACTTGGCTATTGCCTGTCATTTAATAGGCATGCCATGCTGAGTAATATGGATTAAACATGTATGGAGCTAAAGTGATGCAAAGTATTCTGTAAAAGCCTCTTGCTGATCAGTGGAGTTGCCTGTAGGACATTCAAGGACTGTCATTTGACCCCCATGTGCCCTTTGATGTTGAACACATAATGCATTAATGATGCTCTAAATAATTCTCTGAAACCTGACCTGACTCGCGCTCCTTTGATCGTGAATCAATACAAAATAGCACATCAACTACTGCATAAACAATTCACAATAGTTGAATAAATTGGGTTAACTGACACTTAATTACATGGCAGTGTTTAACGGATTTAGGAATAGCAGTAATCCTATAAATTGTTCATCAATTTGCTAAACAGTCGAGAGCCAATTCCCTTATGTAAACACATAACGCTAAAAAAACTCAATAGTCAACAGTGTAACAAAAATTGTCAGAATAATTTTACAGGTATATAACGTAAACTAAGATGTTTAAACATATTTAGTCATTTAAAATAATTGCACATTTGATATTGCACATATACAAAACACAATAAACTGAGCCCTAACGAACAAAAACATCTGAATACGGTAGCCTATGCTGATATATTTATTAAAAAGATATCACTTCTCGAATCTTACGGAGCTTTGATCATTTAACAATGCAGCCACATTTAGTCGCCCATTTTTTAGAATAAATAGAATACTGTTTTACTGTACCTTCGCTTGCAGGTATTGGGGGTAGTAATATGAGTACTGGGTGTACATCTGTTGTCTCCACACTTTTCCCATGAATATAGAATATGAACTAGTCGCGCAGGAACTGAACGTTACTTCAGTATTTCCGTCAATTCCGTTTTTCCACAGACTATTCTAGTTGGGAGACCTCACTCCTTGATACAAAAAGCGAAACTGGAATTTCGGCGAGCCTCCGCACAAATGAACTGCGTTTCTGCGTGGGCGTTGGACCTGCTTGGGGTTATGGGATCTCCATAGTGTGTGCATTGATAGAAGTGGGTACTGTACATTCTGACCAGTTTGCTGTGAAACCTCTTTCTGAACAGTTTCAAGACAACCGTTAAAGATTCATTTTAATAGTACAGCGTCTAATGGATGATACAATGAAGTTTAGTGAGGTAACAATAAATCCATACCCTACTTCATGTTGGTCATGCACAACTTTGCACCAGCAATCCAAACATTGCCATGCGACATCATTAATGTGTCTCACTGTAAAATGTCACACTTAATGTTTGTTTAAGGAGTGACTCTGAGGTACACTATAATATAGTGTGAACTAGGTGGTGTCTGAAAACTGATTTATCAGATTATAAAGCTGGTATGTAACAAAAATAGAGGCTAATTACAATGGTTATTGGGTTATAATATCAATAAGGAATGTTTTATCTTTATGGTACATTGTAAATATACCACAGCCAGAGGTATCTATGCATTATTGCTTTAGGATGGTATACACAACCTTTCATGGCGTCAAGACAAACCAAGTTATTATAATTAGTTTTGCCCCATTTTCTGCTCTCCAAACTTTGTGATGTACAATTTGTGATGGAATTTGTATGGTCTTGTGTTGTCTCATCAACAACAGTGCATGTGTGAGTAAGAAATTGAGACATTTCCTCTGATGCAAACCTCACTTAGCCATTCTGGGTTTTAACACTGTCCACTTGATCAGGAGGTATACGTATGCCGGCAAACACTCACAAGTAAGAACTACATTTCTCAGCCAACAACCACGATAAAGCTTGCAGGAACATAACAAACCACAAGGGGTTTTTAAACATTTACATTTTAGTCATCAGCAGACTGTTATCCAGAGAGATATACATGTACTACATACATTTTAAAATATCTAGGTGAAACACCCACACAACGTAGTAGAGAGTACATTCTAGTCAACAAATTAGTTGTCAGAAAAGGTCAGTGGGTGGGAAAAATACATTGCAAATAATAAATATTATATACATAATTTCCTCAGACAGCAGAGGTGTTTGCTGTGGAATTCTATAGGAAAATGTTTTTAGATGTTTTCAGAAAATGGGCAGAGACTCTGCTAGCCTAGCCTCCAGGGAAGCTGGTTCCAGGGACAGAGATCACTTTATGCTGGGCAGATTGTGAGCTGCCTTCCCAAAGGGGCGGGACCTACAAAAGTCAGAGTACAGATGTAGGGCTGGAGCATTGCCTGAAGATAGGAAGGAAAGATTGCCATAGGCAAGCACCATGGTGACGACAAGACAAGGTAGCCCTGTCTGTCATGTACCCATTGCCCCGCACATTTGTAGCTTCCTCTACTCTACCCTCAGGCACTGCTTGTATGCCAAAACAAGGATTTCAACACCTAGCCACCATGATACAGCTGTGAAGCAGACCACTGCAGCACTCGGGTGGCAAGGCAATTTAATGTATAGCAGAAGTAAGTTATTTTTACAAATAAAGATAGCCTTAGCCGCAAACTACAACTAGCAACTTGCTACTGTGTCTTTCCATTCTAGCTAACGTTATATGACATGTGGCTTGGAATTCCAATGTTTATAACATCCTGCCTGTGGTAAAGCTATAATCAAGCAACCAAATGCTATTTGCATATTATGTCCTAATCTAGTGGCACGGGTTAATGCATATGGGTATTTCACTAGCTAGGTTACTACTTACAGTGATAAAGGAAAACCTGAGTAAAAGAGTGGAAGAACATAACAAATGCAGACAGCATGGGGGTCATTTTCCTGGCATGGTTTGTGTCCACTTCCCTAAGAAGGAAGGTCACCACAAATCATTCCAAAGTTATTCTGAGTGATCACATTTATCCCATGGTAGAACATTTCTATCCTGATGGGAATGGTGTGTCCAGGATGTCAGCGCACCAACCCAAAGAGGACTAGAGGTTACTGAATGGTTAGACGAGTATGAAAAATGATGTGAATCATATTCTATGGTCATTGCAGTCACCAGATCTCAACCCAGTTTAACACAAGGGAATATTTGAGGGAATAAATAAATATTTTTTTAATCTTTGTTTTTTTTTCTTTTTTTTCTCCCCTTCTAATTGGTCTTGTTCAATTATCCCTCTAACCCTGTGTTGTCAGCAGCTCTGCAACTCCCTGGACTGATGCAAGATGGCGGAGGGCGCTCACCCAATCACATGTCGCCGAGCTGCCGATTCTTTTCGCACTGCTCATCCAACACAGAAGTCTTAGTCAGATCATATACAGGATGATGTTAGGGTCACCATTTGGTGTAAACAACATAAAAGCATGGATTTTTCCTGCCATGTATCAATGTTTCAGTCTAGTGGTGGTGTAGGGGATATTTTCTTGGCACACTTTGGGCTCCTTAGTACCAGTTGAGTATAGTTTGAATGCCACAGCCTACCTGAGTATTGTTACTGACCATGTCCATCCCTTTATGACCAAAGTGTACCCATCTTCTAATGGCTCCTTCCAGTAGGATAGCATGCCATGTCACAAAGCTCACAACATCTCAAATTGTTTTCTTGAACATAACAATGAGTTCACTCTATCTAAATGTAATTCACAGGCACCAGATCTCAAACCAATCGAACACCTTTGGGATGTAGGGGAACGGGAGATTTGCATCATGCATGCACAGTCAACAAATGTTCAGCAACTGCATGATGCAATAATATCAATATGGACCAAAATCTGAGGAATGTTTTCAGCACCTTGTTGAATCTATGCCACAACACATTCAGGCAGTTCTGAAGGCAAAAGGGATCAAGCGTGTACTAGCAAGGTGTTCCTAATAAAGTGGCCGGTGAGTGTACGTTCTCTGTGTAGACAATTACACATTATTCACAGAAACTGCAATGGAATGGAGCATATTATGTTAGACATTTGTCAATGGATCTCATTTATGTGAAATGTCGCAACTGGAAATTCAGGGGTCAACCAAAAATGGCCCCAGGGCTGTTCTTTCATTACAGTATGAAAGTACTATTGAAAGACTACTACATACATGTTTCATCAACAACATGCTCAAATAGTAAGGACACATAGCCACATTGTGCATTTTGTATCAATACCAACTAAGAAGCACTTGATGAAAATAGAATGAGGAACTGCTATCTATTGCTGTCTTGTAGAGCAAAGTTTAGGACACAAAGTCCCAGTATCAAACCTCAGTGAGGTTACTTGCAGGCAACAGGATGTTGATTTTTTTTCCTTTAAGATAATTTAAAGGGGGTGAATCATTACATGACCAGTGATAACAGATTATCTTTCTCTTGAATATGAAGGCCTGACATTTCGTTCCCGATTGTTTAGAACTGTACGGAGTCCCAGCCTAATGTTGGAACAGTCAGGGGCCAGTGAGAACACTTCCTGCTCCCAGAAACAGGAAATTCCCAATGCCCGGCCAGGAAGGGCTTGGTCTTTTTCTCCAGGATGCCTATTTTATAAAGATGGAACATTTTTTAGTAATAATTTCAACCAAATTTAAATTAAATAGTTGACATCTTTATGGATTTTGTTCCTGTAGCACATCCAAATCCATTACAGGTGTCACATACTGAACATCTCAGAGAATCGTTCAAGCTTGTACTTCGGGCTTGTAGGAATTAGACTCACATTGAGCCAAATACACCCACAGGTTTGCAGCAGTGACACTTTTGGTCTAAATCCTATACACTACTGTACATACTACATTGATGCAGCTGTTTTCCGTTGGGAGTACATCATAGTCCTCCTGAAATACAGCCAAAAAAATATTTATACTATGCTTATAACCAATCCCTGGGACAAATGTGGAGGATCAAGAACATGGTACGTCTGTTCCATACAATTATCAATCTTACTATTTTCGCATCACCTAATAGGAGTGATGTAGGTGATGGTATGACCATGGTTTGTTTCATTTTTAAGGCTGAAGACGGTATGTTATGGGTCACTGTGGTCTCAGAAATCCCCTCATTGTCGATTCATTATCTGCTGTCTATCTGTCCTGCTACTTACTTCCAGATGTACATGGATGACAAGCTCATTTATCAAACTGAATTATCCGCTACAGGGGCCAGCTCAAAATGTGCACAGGTGAAAAATAGCCTCAAACATCACGTCATTTCCCACATACAACTTAATCACTCCACTGTTGGACCTAACTATAACATATTATGTTAGATCCCTATCTTTAAATAATTGAAAGTTTTACATAATTGTGATTGAACACTACAAATGTATTTGTTTTTTCTTGGGATGGGACATATTTGACCAGTTCACAAACTAATGAAATACATGGGAAATGTATGAATGTATTTTTTTCCATATTGGATCTCAGAAGCCATTCGTTTTGTGCCCTCTACCATACTGACAAAACCTTTGCGTTGACAGGAGGCTCTCCTGCAACCATCAGGTTGACTCACCTAATGATGAACCCACTGACCTGCTTGAGATGTTATACAGTATGTGCTGAAAACCACAGCATGGATTGGCTGAATACTGCTATGTTTACATTAGTGATTTATGTCGACATTTTTACAATTACTGCTAGCATAAAACCATGTCATCATACTATTTTACATGTACAACAATAGTATCCGATAGAATAACAATGCCAAGCTACAATTTTCTTAATTTTTATTTTTAAATGAATATGTCATCTCCTTCCTGGTTTAGTTGTTTACAAGTAATTCTCTCTATTTAAATATTTAGGTAATTATTACGCAAACACCCCATGAACATCTTACCAAATACCCTGTCTGAGTGCAGGAGCCCCCTGAGGCCGGAGACTCCACTAAAACAACATCACAAGCAGCTCTCCACTGTGACTGATGAGAACCTCTGGCTCCACACAATCTTTTCACTCACTTCCTGTGGAAGGCCGTTTCACAAAAATACATACTAGTGCTATTCAATATGCATTTTTAAAGGCTTAAACAAAAGTGAGGGCATAATCAATCGTTAAATAAATGTGCGCAGAGAAGCAATATCAGAATTAAAGGAGGAATTAACAGGTATAGTGGTCATTAATTAATTGACCTCTACATGTACTCTAATATCTTAGAAATTGAATTTACAGTTTAATTTCAGGATGGCTTCTTAGATCCTTGTTCTACAGGTTCCTGAAATCTGATCTATGAGTTTTCCCTCTGCATTCTTCTTCCCTCCCCCAGTGCGCCTTAGCTCCCGGTCTCTCTCTCCGCTCTGCCCTCTGTCTGATCTCCTGTTTCTGCAGACCTACAGCAGTTTGTTTACTCGGGGGAAACACCAAGATTTACTGGTGTTCTTCGGTCCAGCTCCAGAGGGCTGTGCATCCGACAAGGACAGAGTGTCCATTTCAACTGGAGGTGGCATGCCTCTTTCGTGGACGTCACTTGTGACTCACAAATATGAAGAACATTGCAATGAAAGCAGCTGAATACGTGTGTCTGGAATCTGTAAAGATGAAGATGTCCCTGTTTTGCATGCATTCATTGATGGACTGGCAACAGAGGTGTAATTAATATTGCCTAATTAATAGCCACTACAGTCTATTACAAACTCTTTCTAAATGGTATATAACGTCCATATTAACTGATGCAGAAATGGAATTACAGATTAGGAAATCTGTTTTGGTAATTCAACTAGGTCACGCCATTTACAGATGCAGCCTGGTACTTTTGTAATAAACAACAGACTGTTTTAAACCATACATTTTTGTTTCGATGTAAAAGCTGTTTATTTGTGCATAGACTCTACACACTGTAGAATCACTTTCATAACTCAGTTAGCCATGATATTCCAAGTTTAAGTCATGCGGTTTTGATGACACGGGCTACAAATCATGACCTAGAGCTCAAGAGGTTTGGTTGATCAAACAGGACAGACGGGCACATGAAAAGGAACAGAGTGTTCCTCCCATAGTCTTGTATTCTGTTTATCAATCAACGGATCTCTCCACAGACCTGCTCACCTGCTCGCCCACGGTCTGTGTTCAGACGTAACCAAGTAGGTTGGTTCTATTGTGTCTAGGGGAAAGGAGAGGAGGAGCCTTGTGTTACAAAATACTCTTAATTAAATTATAGCTTAGACTTTAAAATGGAAAATTAGCATTCCTGGCGCCTTCAGTTGACACAAATATTCTGGGGGAGGTGCAGCCCTCGGCAGCTGTCTGAAATAATTTAGTTGATCTAGTTAATTTGAGGAATATTATATATTTCGGTCTGATTAATTAGAAAAGGCAAGTGACATATTGATGATACCTATACTTTTCACAGGATGTGTAGCAGTCCTTCCAGAGCTTTTGAAATAACTCTTATAACTCAAAGCTCCCCCTGGGACTCATGTTGTGAGTTGTGGAACAGTGACAGCTCTACTGCTGTTTATTTCCCTAAAGACAGCGACCTCTCAGAGGTATAATCACAACTGAGGTTGTTGTGGCCAATTTGGATCCGCACCAGGTGAAGAGGTCGGGGTTGGAATGTCTTGGAAGGTTCTGGATGATGACTACAAAGCAGAGCTCCCTACAGGGGGATCCCTGGCGAGGGTGGGGCAACAGCAACTATGTCTGGGAAGCCCCCTCTGTGTCAGGCGAAACCAGCCTTAGACACATGCTGAGGACAGAGACAGACAGGGACTTCTAATATCCTATACCATTGTCCTCTGTAAGGTTGCATAAGCGTGTCATTTCACACCTTAAGACTATATTACACATAGTAATTAATTACACTGTAGCTTAAAACTTTAGGTGTCGACAACATATTATAGCCTACTCCATCATAGAGTGGGGAAGTGGGGAGTTGAAAAAAAAACGTATGGTGCTTTTTAGCGTTAAAAATGCAGTTCAAATCAGCTAGAGATTATGTTCTCTGCTTCATAGCCCAACTGGAAAGTCCCCTATACTAGAATTAACAAAAAAATAAAATAAAAGTCTTTTTTGTGACAATGTGCAAAGAAAGTGAGTATGCATTTTTAAGGGGTGAAATTAATTTGTCAATTATAGCCACAACATTTCCATCTACACGTGAATACTAGGGCATCAGAAGTGTGAGAGGTTCGTACTAACAAGGCTGAGAAAAATGCCAAGCATGTCAAAAGACTCCAATTGTGAAAGTGGTTTGAGTTTTAAGCATATAGAACAAGCACTACGGTGTGATTACTGACCTCTGGTGGCAATGTTGGGATACGCACTTATATGTTTTTTTATCTATTTTCTTTTTCTCCAAAGCACATTCTTTCCTATTGTCTGAGCCAACATTCTCAACTTTAAAAAAGTTTCAACATAGCTTTTGTTAGGCTCTTTACCTAGACATCTAATATGTGAATCTTGCTTTTTCTTGGGTCATTGTATTCATGTATTGTTCCCTTCTGGTATTCTATCGTGGGATTTAAACCTCTATCTCATATCTGCTTATAATGGATGCAAACATACATATTTTACCCAAGAGAACAATGTTTATAATTTCTTGGCAGTGTTCCCCCAGGCCTCCTAAGAGTAGAATCTGGCATTCCAATTATACCCTAAAATTAAAATGTGACTGCCATTGCTGAATTTGACAGAGAAATAAACTACTAATAGACATTACCAGAAGAGATGATTTGTGTTTTTACATGGCCCAAATCTGCACAGTCCAGACTGTTCAATGCCTGAAAACTTTTATAGCATGGTATATAAATATCATAAATTGATATGTATGTATGTATACTTATATATATATAAATATATATGTATATGATATGTATGTAAGGTAGTTATTATTTTGTTATCCACTCAAAAACAAAATGTCATGGTATAATTTCATGAAGACGTGTTCCCAAATTACTTGCATTTGATATGTCATAGCTAATAAACAGTTTGACTTGAAATTTTACCAATGTGGTTTACAGTCCTTTTGCGTTATGCCTGGTTTCTGATTGGCGGGGTCTAGACTAATGATCTCATTTGTATGTTAACATCCTCTTCTAGTGGTGTGATTGGTTGCAATTGGTTTATCCTTCTGTACAGTGCACACTCTTTCAACCTACACACATTATATTTTTTAACCCAATATTTTCACAGTGTAATTTGTAAACAAGATGTCTGCGTCATATATTTTTCATGAAAATGTTGTCCCAATATCAATACATTAGCGATGAATCGTATTACTTTAGTATTATCTATTCTGCATCTTCTTCAACTAGAACAGTCACCAACTATCCAGTGGCTCAGAGATGTATATTCTCTACAGGGTTTCAAAAAATCATTTGTTAGTAAATTGCAACCTTTTGTAGCTTACTGGAATGCAGACGCTCCCCTTCAACGAGTTGGTTTAAGGTTTCCATATATTTCTATTTATTCCATTGAGTTAGGGTGGAGCGAGAGGGAGGGGACTGGGGAGAGAGGTGGAACGGCTTGTTCGAAGGGCGGGTATGGTTCATTCATGGTTGAAGGAAGAATAAAAGGGGGGAGGTGTCTCATATTTTCTGTATGCTACTCCTTAGAATGTTCGATGAATTACCAAAAAGCATTTAAACCAACTCGGAATGTCTTCATTTCAGAATCAGCACACATAAAAACACGTATCTTATTTAAAATGTATTGAAAATGCTTGGTTTCAATCTGCACAATAGCAGAGACCTTTATAAAATCATTTTATATTTCTCCATTTGAGTCTGCATGAATTTGAGTTAGTTTTTAACGTTTAATTGAGAGGGTCAAATCTTGACATTTCAACAGGGTTAGTTCTTTAGATTCATAGCGGTTGTATATACATTGCCCTCCTCAGAGCCCTGGTGGTAAGAATGAGCAAAAACAGCTACAAAATAACACAATTATTTATTTTTAGCTAATCTCTACCAAGGTGGACGATAACTCTGAAGAGCACTACAAACAGATGCTTATCTGGATTTCCCTACCAAATATAGTGTCTTTTTTATTTTACGTCACTTAAAAAATATTGCCATATGCTGCAGTTTCAAATTATATTACATTTTCAATTATGAATAACTGTTTATGACTGAGAAAAGAACACTTTGCATTACATATGATGCAGCACACAACACATGTATTATGAAGCTTATACAAATATGAAATCATTAATATTTTTAATTATATTAAGTCTCTAAGCAACACGGACTGGAAAATGTCAAGTCCTTATTGCTGGTCATTATTGATGTTGTAATGATACAGCTGTCCACCGGAGGGAACCAAAACTATGCTTACGGTGCTTAACAGAATTTTCTGTTGCACCCATAGATTGTATAATTAATGGATATAACATGTGTGACGTCACCCATTGGTTTGTTAATATCTGATTTGAGTCACAAAATTTGCCGTTACGGGCGCAGACATCTTGGTTGCGGATGTGACGATTTTAGACGAGAGGGAGGAGTGAGGGAGGAGCCTTTGACCTTTGGGCGGTATCTGGGTGGTGTCTGATTATGATCTGACTGTGACGCTAGCTGAGAGTTGGCAACGCTGTTTACACTCTACGTTACTCACACTCACTGGCAATCTGGGTGCAAATGCTGCTGAAAGCTAGCCTACATAACTCGAGGTAAGATTTAACTTCGCTAGGTTTTAAATATATATTTGCCCCATAGTTACAGCATATTACGTATATGTGGAATCACCTTGTAAAGTACATGTATCTGAAGTTACCATAATTGTCTGTAACGTTAGCTTGCCACTTATGGTAAGGTAAAGCATGCTCACGTTAATTTTCTGCAAATCGAAGTGCAAAACAAAGTGTCAATACTTATCATTATCTAATACTAACTATTGGCAAACGTATAACCAAGTTTCTTAGAACGTTTGGTTAACTGTAA
>JACXGM010011941.1:0-24698 GCA_016801145.1 Umbra pygmaea
GTCAATGATGGCCTTCTGGACAGCAGTCAGGTCGGCAGTCTTACCCATGATTGCGGTTTTGAGTAATGAAACAGGCTGGGAGTTTTTAAAAGCCTCAGGAATCTTTTGCAGGTGTTTAGAGTTAATTAGTTGATTCAGATGATTAGGTTAATAGCTCGTTTAGAGACCTTTTTCATGATATGCTAATTCTTTGAGATAGAAATTTTGGGTTTTCATGAGCTGTATGCCAAAATCATCAGTATTAAAACAATAAATGAAATATTTCATTTGGTGTGCAATGAATCTAAAATATATGAAAGTTAAATTTTTATCATTACATTATGGAAAATAATGAACTTTATCACAATATGCTAATTTCTTGAGAAGGACATGTACAGGGTGGTAGCTCTCCAGGACCAGGATTGGTGACCCCTGGCTTAGAACCTTTCCTAGTGCCTGGATATAGCATTTAGCTGTGGTATTTTGCCAATAAACCACAAACATAGAGATGTTTTATTGCTGTTATAAACAAGTTATCAGGGATGTGCCGATACCACTTTTTATGAAACCGATACAAGCACTGAGTTTTTGGGTACTTGCTGATAGTACTTTTAATAACTATGCCAAATATCACTCATCAAGCTAAAATCTAGCTAAAATCAAGCTAAAATCTATGCCCTTAGATGTTTATCAGCCAATTTCACCCAATTAAAATATAGGAAAGTGAATGTTCAGAAGAACGTAATTTATATTGCAGATAAAGAATGTGTAAGGAAAGCCTACCATTCTCACCAACGCGAAAGTCTACATAGTGCTGGAATACAGCTCCATCTCTATTGAAACAGTTACATGAATCAGACTTACCAGTTAGTTGGTATTGTTGTTCCAACAATCGTTAAGTGGTTGAGCA
The DNA here is from genome assembly GCA_016801145.1 of Umbra pygmaea. NCBI lineage: Eukaryota > Metazoa > Chordata > Actinopteri > Esociformes > Umbridae > Umbra > Umbra pygmaea. The sequence goes on from JACXGM010011941.1 coordinate 890, forward strand.
ATAAAACTGTTTTCCTCTCTATATACTGCTTTGTACAGAAGGCTATTCCCTCTGGTACTTTAAGAAAAAAACTATGGCCATCCTTGGCTAATCTGTAAAGCGTGGTGCAGCGTAGCACTCTGAAAAGTGGAGGCAGTATTGGCTTGGAGTATAGGATCTTTTTCCCAAGTACGAGTACTTAAGTCCTGTATCGTGCCCGATACCAAGTACCGGTTCATCCCTACCAGTTATAAGCATAATTATAATAGCATAATGTTGTGTTCTCTGCATGGTATAGTGGGCTTTGCACAACAACTATGTTATGGTGACCCTGGATTTGATCCTGGTCACAACTTCTCTGACTGGACGTATAGTTGGTGAACACAATCGTTACCATAGATTGTATATATCACTGGATGTAACGTGTGACGTCACCCATTGGATTGTGAAGATCTGATTTGGGTCATTGAAATTGCCGTTACGGGTGCAGACACCTTGGTTGCCGATGTGACAATTTTAGACGAGAGGGAGGAGTAATCTAGCTAGTTAACTGATATTAATTGGGATGCTAACGAGAAACAGTATTAAAACAAAATGTAACGTTAATTACCGGAAAAACTTAACTGCCAACTCCTTTGAGTGTCTTGTCGTACAACCGAACGCCATAGCCACGCCCTAAACGCCCCTTTGCTTTATCGCTGATTTACAAAAATCAACGAGACCATAATTCAAAAAATTAACATCACTATATATTGCAGAAGGCTTAAATCTAGTGATTGAGACCGTATACTCATGAAAATGTTTACTGAGGTAATAAATCAAGTGAGACGTGTCTCCTTCCTATAGGCTATTACAGAAACCAAGCTCTTTTGCATCCTGAAGTGTCGCCCCCAGTTGGAATTCAGATAGAATGCCGGTTTAAGGGACTTCCTAATTTGCGTCACTTTGCCAAACCGGATTCTCACCCTGTGATCGTTACCCACTTCTGCTGACTAAAGGCTTCTGTGCTGAATGAGCAGTGTGATAACAATAGGACGGCTCGGCAACCTATGGTTGAAGAAACTATTTAGGAGCCTTTGACCATCCTGCTGGAGAGTTGGTGAGAAGACAGGTTCAGGGGAAATTAGACATGAGCATTTCATCAGTGTTTTATTGTTACTGAAGATGGTTAAAGTAATTGGGGTATAAAAATAGATGAAACCCCTGGTTCACTCTGATATCTCAGAGGCTATGCGCAAAATAAATGTGGCATGGGCTAGACAAACTGCCTCAGTATCTAACTGGCAGACATTTAAACAGCTGAGTAACCTTGTATGAAATGCAAAATCAGAACACTATATCAACATATCTGATTGCTATAGGAATTCTATTATTTTTGGGAATGTTAAAACCCTGAAGAACAGTTCTTCCACCTCATTACCTAAACAGATAGTACTGAAAACCGTGCCTGTTACAGATAAAAATTGACTTGTTGATGCATTCAATTGCCACTATTGCTACTGGCACTATTTCAAAGAACTTCCACTGCCTACATTGGTGGAATTGAACTAAGAATAGTGTCAATCAAGCTTTTGTGCAGGGCAACTCAGATGATGATACTCAAGGTTTTCACAGAATCCTTTCACTGTAAATTATGTCCTTGATGCTTTGTTTAACTGTTAATTCTAAGAAAGCAACAGGAGCTGATAAACTTGACCTATGTCCTGTTTAGCTAAATTGTTATAGTCTGTCTTTCTTAACTGAAAATTGCATCTTGAAACAATATTAGTCTGGCTTTAGACCCAATCACAGCACTATTACAGCTACTAAATTAGTTTTTATTGATAATGCCAAAACACTGATCGAAAAAGCATATTGTGTGACTCTTTTTATTGACCTGTCTAAAGCTTTTATTACAGTTGATACGGACTTCAGTTTAAGTAATTGGCTTCACTTGGTTTGTCTAGGGCAGTAATTCTCAAACCTCTCCTTGGGACCCCCAGCCATACCATATATTAGATGTATCCCTGAGCTAGCACACCTGAATCAACTTGTCAACTAATCATCAAGCCCTTACCTGCTTGAATCAGTTGAGCTAGTTCAGGGCTACAACAAAACTGTGAGACGGCTGGGGGTCCCCGAGGAGAGGTTTGAGTACCACTGGTAATTGTATTATATTTTAATGTCTTTGTAAACAGGGCTCAGCTGGAAATAGGTAATTGGTCTCAGTCTGATTTCTGTGTATAAATAGAGGTTTAATGCATTGCCGTTAAACCAAGTGTATGAGCTTTTTTAACCTGGTCCTCCATCAAGGCAACTAAGGGAGACAAAACACTGAGGGGATTCCATAGAAATGGACTGGATAGAAAGACCATTCCAAATCAAATCAATGTAGCAGAATGGTCAGAGGGGCAGCCATTTTTATGTGTACCATTCCATTGCAAAGATTTGCCAGCCTAATTCTGCATTAAACTGATTTGCGTGTTGTCACCGTGACAACTAACAACAATTGCCATTTTGTTGTGTACTAATCTAATGACCACGCCAAGCAGTTCAATGGCCTTTCTATCCATTCTATTTCTAAGGGGGATTCTTTTTACCCATTTTCTCTAGGACCAGCAGGGCCAATTGATAACTTAAACTTGCCAAACCCAGTTTGAAGAAGTGCAAAAACATCCTCCCCTTAAATAAATGCTTTCAACATGATTTCCTGCTGTGGTTCTAGGGATGTTATTCTCTGGATTTGTTTTAAAACAACCGCAATAGCAACATCCATGCTATGTGCTATCGTCATTTATTGCATTGCTAGCATAGCTGCTGTTGTCTCCATGTCTCAGGCTCAGTTTGATTCAGTCACACTGTTGTTCATCTCCCTCAGTCAGGTAAATTACGCCGATTGGCTCGTTTGGTGAGAGAAACGAGAAAGGTTCAACTGAAGAAAGCAAAACGTAATTGTTCTTTTGTCCACTGATCGTATGTAGGCCTGCACTATATTAGCCTGAAACAACTTGAATGTTTTCACTCAGATCAGTGGACAAAAGACAGCATAGAGTATGGAGAACATATTGGTTTTGTTATTATAGAGATGCTTTTAGTTTTTTTGGCTAGTTCTATTATCATAGTTGTTCTTTTGAGGCAAACAATGGTAAGAACACTCCTTATTCTGCAACTTGTGTAGACTCGACTTCGTTCTTTTCAATGTTTATTAACAAATGCCTGATTTTTGTTCATTTTCAAGACAGATGTTGGTACCTGCTGCCTAGAAACCCTTTAGTAGAAGTCTAATTCTTATAGCATTTTTTTCTCTGTTTTGTTTTGCTGAATCTTTTTAAACCAATATTGTCGTGAATAATATATTCAGATTTCTTTATATTAATCTTTTGGTCTTACCATGGTTGGATTCATAGCCCTTCCCCTTAAACAAGCATAAGTGTTCCATTTCTAAAGCCTTGGATCATCAGTGCTTGAGTTCGTTGGAGAGGATCAGCTTGAGCAAATTGAGGTGTAGAATCACGATCTATAAATAGTATTCCATGCCAAGTAATAGGCTTTGTGCAATTAACATACGTACTGTAGAGCTGCACCTCCCTGGTTTAGGTGATCCCCTCACCAAACACACAACCAGACATCTATGGAGAAGCTTGTGTCGCTTAAGGTGTCCGAAGGTGGCATTTGATTGTTCATTTGGATTCCTCACATTTTATTATTTGTTAAGATGCTTGGTTCAAATTAGATCTGTGATAATATATTTCTGAAATATTTATTGAATCCTACGATTACAAACAGAAAATTTTGGGTGCAATCGATTAGCTTAAAATAAAAAATATTTTGTTAATTCATGCACAAATTATCTTGTTGATCTGTCATTCAGTATTGTTTGTGGTCAACGCTTAAGTTGTTTGAATATTGTTTAAAACAATTCAGTTGGCTGGCACTCCCTGAATTTTGGAATGGCCAGACACTCATTGATGTTCTTTTATAAGGATGTTCTGTTGACCTGCTAGGACCAAGGATACCTTGGGCTGACATTGAGTTATTTAACTGCTTTTGAATACCATGCCTTACAGTCATGGAATGATATACAGAGTAAACTTCAGTTAGATGTTGTGGTGCCTGTAAGACAGTTGAAGGTATTTAATCATTATTAAGTGTGAATGCTTTTTTTAACATATGTTTTACTTATACAAGGGATTTTGTCTGTTTATTCAATTTTATTCTTACATTCTTTATTTATATCTGTATTTTGTTTTGCTGTATCACAAGACGCAATTGTACAAGAGTCCCTTATCTCATCTTGTTTTCCCCTCTAACTTAATAATGTAAATGTAAAATGATGCTGAAAAAAATGCTTATGTTATCCATTTCTAACTAAAGCAATGGTTTTAGAACAATCTGTAAATGTTCTTTTTCACATCTTTCTAGGAAAATGTCAATATTTAGGTTACCAAAGCTGTATTCTTGATCTAAATGCCATGATAAAATTGCTTAAAAATTATTTAGAAATGCTTTGATCTCGAACAACTTACCGATTTAATGATTCCTGTTGCTGTTCTGAGCACTGACCTGAAGATGTGTGGCATCCCAGCCACATGATTAAATACTCTAATACCACCCAACACATTAAATACTCTAATACCACCCAACACATTAAATACTCTAATACCACCCAACACATTAAATACTCTTAACACCACCCAACACATTAAATACTCTTAACACCACCCAACACATTAAATACTCTTAACACCACCCAACACATTAAATACTCTTAACACCACCCAACACATTAAATATTCTTAACACCACCCAACACATTAAATATTCTTAACACCACCCAACACATTAAATATTCTTAACACCACCCAACACATTAAATACTTTTAACACCACCCAACACATCCTTTTTCAAACTTAAACGCTCTCAGTATCAATTTGCAGGTCTGTAGGTATTGTTGAAAAGACATTGTGTTATTACAAACAGCAAAAAGATATAGGGTAAGTTTTTCAAGATCAATTTCTTTAATTTTTTAAAATAAGAATCTTTATCAAGTCACTGGATCAAGATTACATCTTCGGTAACATAAATAGTGAACCTTTCCTTTGGGTGAAATTACGCTATAGAACAATTGTGGTGTTTTAACTTACTAAAGGCTTACGGTTTGTTGTTGTTTAGAACCACACATTCATCAAGCGCGCTGAGGTGGAGGAAGTGGATTTCGCTGGGTGGCTGTGTAAAACCATGGGTCTCAATCAACCCAGCACCCCCACCCGCAGCACTGAATGAGCAGTCCCAACGCCAAGCTGCTTCTCACATCAGGATCCTCTATCTCCTTCTTTCATGCACACGCTCGCACGCGCACACACAAACACACACACAATTTGGCACCCCTTATGTCTTGCTGTTATAAAGTATTTCAGCTCTCTCTATCCTCATCATTAACGGGGCCGTTGACTCATTGTATAATATGAGATTTCCCATGCTAATGAATCATGGTATTTTCTCCAGTCTACATGTTGAGGATGAGGTATAACGCATGAAGGACTGCCAGTTTATTATTTCGTCTTACCGCTTTTGTATTGATCAATTCTGTATTCATATTTTCTACAGCACAAGAGTTGTTAAAGTGATATTTTACCCCAAAATGATATATTTGAAATCCAGAGAAAGTCACTTAGGGATGCGTTTTGCGTATGTACTCCCATGGGATTTTTAACTCTGTACTGAGTTTGCTACATCTTGAAAACTTAACTGCTGACATTCAGAATATTTCACTGGACTAATGCAGATAACACAGATGTGATAACACAAATGTTCTAGGCAGATGTGGAAAACATTTAAGAATGCTGTCAGAAATGGACATGTTAATAAATTATATTTATCAATTAACAAAATGCAAAGTCAGTGAACAAAATAAAATCAAATAAATATTTGGTGTGACCATCCAGACAGATGGGATGATTGTGAGATCAGGCCTATGGGGCCATACAATCACTTTTATGACTCCTTGTTTTTCTTTACGCTGCAGATAGTGCTTACTGACTTTTGCTGCATGTTTGGGGTTGTTGTTGTTCTGCAGAATACATTTGGGGCCAATCATGCCTCCCTGATTGTATTGCATGATGGATAAGTTTCTGCACATACTTCTCAGCATTGAGATAGATTGGTGTACCAGGGTCCAACTGTTTTCTGCCAATTCTGAGCTGATGGCACTGCTGGACATCTGACTCTAAAGGGAAGTGAGCGTGATGTGCCTCAACATTGCCTGTTTCTTTGTGCTTCTTCAAAAGAGCTTAGACAGCACATCTGGAAATCCCTGTCTGTCTTGGCGTTTCTGCCTGGGAGAGACCTTGCTCGTGCAATATCTACCTTGTGTCTTGTTGCTGTACTCAGTCTTGACATGGTGTATGACTTTTAACAGTAAACTGTTTTCAGCAACCTTACCTTTTTAGCTGAGTTTGGCTGTTCCTCACCCAGTTTTATTACATATTACAATATTGATCATTAGCAGCTGTTTAATATATTGTAGTTGTTTTATCATACACCTGAAGATATGCCTAAAAAATCATATAATATTGATCATTAGCAGCTGTTTAATATATTGTAATTGTTTTTATCATACACCTGAAGATATGCCTAAAATATCCCTGACTATGCAAGTGAACCTAGATGAATTCATGCTGTTTTGAAGGCAAAGGGTGGTCACACCAAATATTGATTTGATTTAGATTTCCTTCTGTATTCTCTTCAGTTACAAATATAAACAATTAACATGTCCATTTTCTAAAGCATTCTTACTTGACAGCATTTTTTCACACTTGCCCAAAACTTTTGCACAGTACTGTAGAGTTTGGTAAGATTTAGAGGGGCCATCTTTGACAATAAATAAGGTTTAACTGACAGAAATCACTGCAATCAAGTCAAGTGCTTTGTAGGCACAAATGGAATACAAACCAAAGAGGGTACTCACAATGATAACTGTAGTTCTGGATATAATGCTTGATACAAGTACTTACAAATGTGTTCATGAGCAGTACTGTTTTGAGAGTAGTTTGTTGAATGTTAATATTTTGATTGAATTATAATGGTAATTAAATGCTTATCAAATATCCTCATTTACCAACTGCCATGAATTACCCAATAGTGCTTTTTACACTTTCCTGTATGAAGTGTCTGCACTGCTCATGGTGAATGTGAACTCTCAATCTCTCCAACATTGACTACAGATGCTCCGAAATGTTCTGAATATTGCCAGTCGATTCAACTGATTCCCCAAAGTTCTATTTGTTTTCGCTCCACTGTGATACTTTCCGTGTGTAATGTACACTCCAAGCTTTCTCTTTGTGAAGTCCTGGAGGGGTGACGGGCTCAGCCAGGTGGAGGGGTATTGGTGGCATCATGTATTAATTAGCCTTTTGTCTGTAAGAGCCCCCTTTATGTATTCTATGCTTCTTGCTGACTTTAGAATTCACAACAGATATGCATTCATTTGTAAAGAAATAACAAAAAAAATAAAGTGGATGCATTGTCATCTCTAAGTGTATAAAGCTATAGAAAATGTACTCAAGTACTATTTTGTTTTGAATTCAGAGAAAAATGGGAAAGATGTCATTTTATCTAAGAAAATGTGTTGGATACGGTTATAATGTAAAAAATAAAACTTATTTGTGAAAGTATACGGCAATTGTTCTTTGGTTGGGTTTTGTATTGTTTTTCTAAATGGAAAGATATTGAATGATTGGTCCCTGTTCCTGGAGTGTTCCTTTAAATGAGACGTAAAGGACACTAAAACCCTAACTATAGACAAATTACAGTATACTCACATTATGATATTCCAGACCAACTATATGTATAATTTCTAATCTAGATTATTATTTTTTAAATACATTACAATATGTTTCACTACCTCAAGGACATTTTATTATTCAGAAATATTTGTTTAAAGGGGCACTGTGTAGAATTCCGCACAATAAGGATTGAACTATTTTCTCACAGTGACCATTTTACAAAAAATGCAACACCTGTATTTCTTGATGTCTTAAAAAATATCAGAAAAAAAAATAATTTAGATGGGATGATTCACTGAATTATCCAGTGAGTATTTTGCTATTTGAACACGAACTGCAATGAAGACATGACAAAAAAGGGGAGCCCAACATGTCAACAGGCACCCACTGGTCCATCTTTTAAATAATGTACTTTTGGCTGTGTTTATGTTTATAATAAAGAATTTCCCATACATTATCCCATACCAGTTATTATCCCATACAAATTACTTAAATATTTTAAAAATATCAGGAAATATCGTTTTTAAAGTGTTTGTAAGATGGACATTTGAATGACAAAATAGTTCCATTGGGATGGTTTGAATTCTACATATAGCATCTTTAAAACTTCAAATTTCATATTTTTTTTAGATTCAAATCATAACCGTTGCTCAGCCACAAATTACAGATTTGCTGTTGAGTGTGTGTTGTGTGGGGTACTAGTTCATATTAGACCCATTCTGTTGTTTTTTAATTAGTTACATGTACGACAACTGTGTAGCTCAGGGGTTCTTGGAAATGTGGCCAATGCTTGGGTGGCTAGACTCCATTTTGTAGTTTAACCAAAATGTTCTCTGCCTTATTTTGGTTTAAATATGACATGAGATTCTTTTTACGTAAAAGGATTTGTTTACTGGAATCTTCTAAATATGTTCTGTTTAGATTTTTCCAATCTATTAATTTCTATTTTGTTTTCATGCACATTAACTTTAGGATCCCAATTTCAAAATTAAAAATGTAAAAATACATTTATTTTACAAATTTGACAATACATGTCTGAACAAACTGAACAAAAATATCGTTATACACTGCTAAAATTAAGAAAACACACAATCATCACAATATAACATCAAGTCAATTAAACTTTGGGGATATCACTCTGTCCAGTCAGTAAGGATATGCAATTGTGAATCAGTGGCACCTATTTTGGTGCAAATGAAAGTGACACCAGGTGCACTGGATAGGCAACAGCAAGACAACTCCCAAAAACAGAATGGTTTTGTAGGTGGTGGCCACAGACAGTTGCTCTCTCCTTATCCTTCCTTACATATTTTTCTCTAGTTTTGCATTTTTCTAGTGTCCTTGTCACTACTGGTAGCATGAGGCAATACCTGTAGCCCATTCAGGTTTCACATGGACTCCAGCTTCTGCAGGATAGCACATCCATATGTGCTGTTGGAAGGTTTGCTGTGTCTCCCAGTACACTCTCAAGAGCTTGGAGGAGATACCAGAATACAGGCCATTACATGAGGAGACCTGGACAGGGCCGTAGAAGGGCGTCAACCCAGCAGCAGCACTGGTATCTGCTCCTTTGTGTGTGGAGGGACAGGAGGAGCATTGCCAGAGCCCTACAAAATGACCTCAGCAGGCGGCCACTGGTGTGCACCTTTCTGACCAAACTGTCAGAAACAGTGAGGTTGGCATAATTGTCTGATGTCCTCTAGTGTGACCTGTACTCAGCCCTGGACCATGCAGCTCGATTAGCATCACAGATGAGAGCAGGTGCACACTGAGCACATGTGACTGATGTGAGAGTCCGGGAGAAGCCGTGGTGAACGCTATGCTGCCTGCAACATTACTCAGCAGGACCGGTTTGGTGGTGGGTCAGTGATGGTCTGGGGAGGCATATCCTTGGAGGGTCGCACAGACCTCCATGTGCTAGCCAATGCTATCCTGACTGCTGTAAGGTACCGGGAGGAAATCATCAGAACCTTTGTCAGAACGTACACTGGTGCAGTGGGCGCTGGGTTCCTCCTGGTACAGGACAATAGCTGGCCTCATGTGGCTAGAGCTTATAGGCAGTTCCTGGATGACGAAGACATTGATGCCATTCACTGCGCGTCGTGTTCCCCAGACCTAAATCCAAATCAGAACGTCTGGGACGTTATTTATCTGTGCATCCGACCCTGCCAGGTAGCACCACAGACTGTCTAGGATCTCACTGATGCCTGATCCAGGTGTGAGAGGAGATCCCCCAGGACACCATCTGCCGTCTTTTAGATGTTGTTATAGCTAATACTTTATCACCGTATATTGCAGATGTTGTTTAAATTACCAGAAATGTATATCATTTTTCATGAATTTCAACCACCCTTTAAATCTGTTGTTGACCAAGCATAACATAATTTATTCATTTGTTTTGAAAATTATAATGTTTAATTGGTTTTTATGTGTTATGACTAAAAACATACATCTCTAAAATAGGTACTATTTTGGCATGGAATAAATGACCATATTTTCCCTATTAACTAACTTACATTTATTAAACTTTAGAAGTTATTTTGAAAAATAATTATTTGTACTAGTCATACAACTATTTGACCACATTAGTTGGTGTGTGAAAAAAAATTGTCAAAAATGGAAATAAGTGGTTTTCACTTGTCAGCAACATTATGTTCAGTGTTGATTTAAATTGTGGAACCTCTATTGCAGGGATAGTGAAGTCTTACCCTACGATTGGAGCCATCCCAGATTAGAGGGTTGCAACAAAAAAACAGAGTGGAACTGGCTTTGAGGTTCAGAGTTGACTATGCCTGCTCTATAGCATACATCCTGATCAACTATTCGGGGGTGTCCAAACCCTTCCATGGAGGGCGTAGTGTATGCTGGTTTTTGGTCTTTCCCTTCAATTAGAGCCAAATTAGGACCTAGACTGCCAGATGAGCGGAGATCCTAAACAATTATTGAGCAACTCCATCAGCCATGTACAAGGTAAAAGCAAAAACCTGCAAACACTAGGCCCTCCATGGAAGGGTTTGGACACCCTTGAACTAAATTATAATTTTGTATATTCCGGGTTTCGAGAGTGAACTTCCTTTTCTACCTGCTGTAGTTCTGATACTGCCCTCTAGGCTGGCTGTGTCTCCACGCTGTCAGAGCATGCCTAGTATTCTCCACAGGTCATCAGTGTGAAGTCATGCCACACACAGGGGTGCATCTTATTTCTGCCCGAACCAGAGACACCTGACATGGCAAGTAGCTGTTTCGGCCGATTCCATAAGGTGAGCTGTGTCATATTATTCATTCCAATGTTTTCATTGTTATTGTGTGAACTGTAAAACATAGATTAGAGCAGTGGTTTTCAACCCTCTCCTCGTGGCACACGAGACGTTCCACAGTTTAGCTGTAGCCACTGAACTAGCTCACTGGATTCATTAATCAAGTGCCTGATCATTAGAAGATGAGTTGAATCAGGTGTGCTAGATCAGTGGCTACAGCTAAACTGTGAAACATCTGGTTTGCCCCGAGGGGAGGGTTGAAAACCACTGGATTAGAGTGTGGAAGATAGGAGTGTGTCCACTGCTTCTGTACGGTCCAGGTGTGCACCGCTGAAAAGTGTGTTTGAGATTAACGCTGAACCATTAGTCTTGACTAGTGCTCTGGACACCACGTCAGAAATGTTGTTTAATTTGCGCTTGTTATATTTTCTGTAGTGTTAACTGTGTATAGTACAGCTAGTACAGTACATTGTGAGGAGGGGCAGAGGCAAACTTGCTGCTAAGAGAAAGAGAGAAGAGAGAAAGTGAGCGTCTGGGGGTTGCTGGCAGCCCCTGTGTCCTGGAATGTGCCAAGGCTTGTTTTTGGGGTGGGACACTATGACCTCAGGCTATGGGATGGGTGGGTGCGACTCGTCTCACATAGAGAGAGATACAGTAGACGAGAAGACAAAGAATTACAGATATAACCATATCATGGTCAATTAATCTGGACTTTGTTTATAGCTGTACTGACAGCTGTTTTCAAAAGCAAGAGGATGAAGTCAAGTGATTATTTATGTCATTTAATTATGTAACGGACAGGACAAATGTCCACTGCTGATCGCAGGCGAATATCTCTTTTACTTTGGTCCCCTGAGACAATAGTAGGAGACACATCGAGGAGAATGCTGTTTCTTTAAGAGAGGGAGAGAGAGGGAGAGCGAGAGAGAAAGGGAGGGACCTCTTTGCCCTCCAGAAACCAGGAAGGGAATTGAGTTGATCTGCTGCTGCTTGGTTAGCGCATACGGGGCTTTGAGCAGCACGGCAGTTAGAGAGCTCCATAGAGGAGGAGAGGAGGGCTGAACTAACCCACAACAAGCACCATCACGGCCATTGCAGGTGAGCTAAAGGCAACTCGCTCACCCCCCGCTGGCCGCCCAGGGCCTGTCGACCGGAGGGAGTAAACACAGCAGGAGAGTGAAATGAGGGAGGGGGACTGGGGGGGGGGGCGGGTGCGGGGGGCCAGCACTCAGGAGTTATGTTTGTGTTTTTATTTCGGCTAAATTACTTACTCTGATTCCTGCTATTACCTTTTCACGTTGCTATGATAAAGTTTTATTTCGTACGTCTGAGGCGTTAACTTTTTCCAGGCAGGTGGGAGCATTTAGAGGAGGAGGAGGAGGAGGAGGGGGGGGTGGGGGGTCTGAATAAGAGGAAGGAGGAACCAAACAAATCTATAGGACAAGGTACGATGACAAGCGAATTACACTAACTTTTCAGGTTGCTGTCATTCACTTAGAAATCATGCTTGGGAGGCAAAGTTGCAATCATTGTCTTATACATGTATATTTTCTGTGTTGATCATTATTTCCTGCCTGTTTGGAATTGGTCAGAATATGAATAATTAGGTCAGGAGTTGAAGTGTGTTTTAAAACGTAAACCGAATGTTCGTGTCAGAACCAGTGTTTGGCTTTAGCTGTGACAGTTCTGGTTGAAAGCTTTTTTCCCTGTGTAACACAGCCCTGTTTGATGGCTGGTCTGTACTTTTAATACCTGGCATTCTGCTAGCAACATACTGTAGTGTATAATTCAGCCCTGAGTGCTTACGTTGGAACAGGCTTGGAGAAGAGGGGGTGGCAGGGGATGGAAACCTGGGACGCGTAGTTCATAACACAGGATGTGTAGCAGGTCAAATAGCATTTAAGGACTTCACATCCCAGAGTGCCTTGCCCTTGGCCATACAGGAAAGGGAACAGCCGCCAGCCTATCCTAGCAAGGAGGTGTGGTGAGTGAGGGGCTGTCAAGCCAATCATAGAGGAGGAAGAGATGCCAGTGCAGTAGGCTGAAAATAGAGGGGGCTGGTAGGTGTCTGCTTGTGTGGGATCAGGCAAGGGCTTGTCTGTATGACTAGGGCCACTCTGAAGTTTCCTGTCTGCGAAAAGCTCCAGCAGTGCCCTGCCCAGACACGGACACAGGAGAACAGAGGAGCCGGACAGGACACGCTGCTGCTTCTGCCCAGCTGGTAAGAGCTCAAAGAGCACACTCTCCCTGACAGAGGGGAGAGTGAATGAGGAGGGGGTGGCCCAAGGTCTGTGTTAGGAGGATAGAAAGGGCTTGGTGGAGTTCAGAGTTCCTGACCCACTTGCAGATAAAATGGAAAATAGGGCACTTCTCGGAGCCGGTAGAGCGCATCATGTGTAGAGAGACAGTTGTTGTCTTAAGGTCTTCACTGTACACACAATTAACCGTGTACATACTGTTGGTTTCTTTACACACAGTTATCCCTGTACATACTGTTGGTTTCTGTACACACGGTTAACTTCGTACATACTGTTGGTTTAAAATTTGGATTGTGGTGAATCTAACCATCTGCAATAGTGTAAATGTAATGTTAACCGCTATAAACACTGTTATTAATGTCAGAGACGAGGAATAACTGAGCCAAATGCCAATCCTGTGTATATCCGTACCTGTGACAGGATGGAAGAAAATGTGACACCTCTTGTAGACAATTTCCTCATTAGAGAAGTATAGTGAAGAAGACACCGTTACGCAAGCGTAGTGCATGGAACCTCCAACAACTAGAAACTTTGCCCACTGCCCTTGGGAACTCCTGTGTTTGTTTGTTCACTTTCAGTTCTTCTCTCCTTCCTTATAGTCTCTTAATCTCTCATCTGACGTAACCCCTTGGCATTGAAAATTGTGTCAGAATGTATTTTAGCCCACCATGTCTGTCTGTCTGTTGGTGGTTTATCCAAAAGCATTACAGGAAGCGTTTTTTCTTCTAATTCACGTATCCATATTCTGTAACCCATACTTGTCGGACTTGTTTTGGAGTGTGCGGGTACTGTGAGAGAGACGGGGACGCCCAGACTCTGGGACATGTTTGGTTAGTTTACACGGCCGGTTTGAAATATTATTAATTCTGTCAACTGTCTCATTGTTGCTGTCCTGAACTTACAGATGGCACTTTTGAGTAGCAATTGCGAAAGGCTACTTTGAGCCTGAGTAAATTCCACAAAGAGGTTAATTCGGGACGCTTCGTGTAAACCCACAATAGCATCCAGGGGAATTGTAGGGGACTTCAGTGGTTGTGGGTAGGCCCTGGACACCACCCGTCAATTAGGCGGTGAGCATGTTACAGTCTGATATTCCTGTATGTTGTGCACCATTTTGCCCCAAACTTGCAGGCCCACGGCGACAGGAGACAGGTTTTTTCTGTTACACTTTCGTTGGAAGACTCGTTTTGGGGTAATGTTGCTTTTGGGTGGTGCACAAACCTATACTTTAAGCTGCCTCCTTATTAGGGGTGAACTCCCTTTGTCAGTAGCTACGGTAGCCACTGCTCCTGGCCCAAGCTGACAGACAGAGCTCTGTGTGTCCTGTTGTTGTTGTGCAGTCCACAGGGAGTGATAGGGGCTGTTCTAGACCTGCTGCTTTATGAAGTAGCTCACACAAGCTGATCAAATTAGGGGCTGAGAGGCAGCCAGCGAGGGTTAGACTGGGACAATGTGTAGAGTCTCACTTCACTTTTTACATTGTTTAGATTTACATGGCTGGGTTGTCACAGGATGACACACATTTCTAGGTTTTGTCAATGTATTGATACACAAGACTCAAACAACCTTAGACATTTCTTGTTATTTTATTGGCTGGTTCGTTTTGGTCTGAGATAGCTGTTGTTGACCGACGGCACTACGTCGGAAAAGCAGGAAGTTTGCCGAACTCTCCTGTGATCATAAGCGCTTAAAGGGAAGTGGGCGCTGTGGTGGGCCGGCGGAGACGCTGTCAGAGAAAGAGGTGGTCATCTGATAACAGAGCGGGTTCTGTTACATGCCTGTCGCAGACACCCGGGAAGTCCTGTGGCCACGGTGCATGGCTGCATGCACAGAATGGCGCAAGGCTAAAGGAGGAGACTGCCGAGTCTGGACCAGCCACTGTGTTCAGCTAACAGCCTTTTCGGGGTGCTGTTGTTTTTGGTGCCACGTGTAAGTTTGGTTTCACTGCTTCCTGACTGACAGTACGCCAGCTTTTGGGGAGTGAAGCCCCAGCGGCACGAGAGCTTATGTCTCTTTGTAAAACGCTGCTGCCAGATGTAGAGGGCTGGTCTTGGACCAGCTAGGTCAAGCTGGCGGAGCGACGCAGGCCAAGTGGAGCCTTCACTTTGGTTTACTTTACTGCTAGGAGTGGAGGGCGCAGAGGACCCGTTTGGTAATTTTAGTTACTGATTCCCCACAGAGGCTCTACGGCCATCTCTCTTTTGTCTACAGTAATGGAACCTTAAAGGACCTTATCAAAATCTCCTACTTCCCCTTTCACTAACCTTTTATTCACAAACATACTGGATGAATTTATATATACTGTTGTCTAATGCTGATGAGTATTCGTTTGCTCTTTTTTTTGTTTTACATTCGGCAGAAAACGTCTAGATGTGTTTTCAACTGACAGTATCCGTGTGCTAATGTCAAGGTTGTGAGTTTGTTTAGGATGGCCTCACCCACTACCTTTCAGGCCGCAGCATTGTGTCTGTTTTTTGGCAGCTGTCATGTGGACCAGCCCAGCCTCACAACTCCAGTTTTATCAGTTGCTCGCCCTCTTCCTGCCCGCTCCCAATGCAGCCAATCAGGCTTCCCCTGCTAGCAGCCTGGCTCTAATGACTAACGCTGCAACACCAGGCCAGGCAGGATCAGCCTCATTTACAATCCTGTTCTACTTGGAATTTGCCAGCCCCTGTCCCCACCTGTTATCCTGTAATACCCTCTGTGACTTGACCTTGAACTCTGCTGACCCTCCCCGAGAAGCTCCCTGCACTCTAGTCACTAATCAGCACAGGGGGCGGGGCAGTCAGCCAGGAAAAACAACCTGCTTGAACTCTGCTGTCTGTCTTCACAACAATCCCAGTGATTCCTGGAGTTAGCCTGTTCTGTAGCAGCTCTACCACTCTGCCTGGTGTGTAGAAGCTCTACCTCTCGACTTGGTCTGTAGGAGCTCTACCACTCTGCCTGGTGTGTAGGAGCTCTACCACTCTGCCTGGTCTGTAGCAGCTCTACCACTCTGCCTGGTCTGTAGGAGCTCTACCACTCTGCCTGGTCTGTAGGAGCTCTACCACTCTGCCTGGTGTGTAGGAGCTCTACCACTCTACTTGGTGTGTAGGAGCTCTACCACTCGGCCTGGTGTGTAGGAGCTTTACCACTCTACTTGGTCTGTAAGCGCTCTACCACACTACTTGGTCTGTAAGAGCTCTACCACACTGCCTGGTCTGTAGGAGCTCTACCACACTGCCTGGTCTGTAGGAGCTCTACCACTTTGCCTGGTCTGTAGGAGCTCTACCACTCTGCCTGGTGTGTAGGAGCTCTACCACTCTGCCTGGTGTGTAGGAGCTCTACCACTCTACTTGGTCTGTAAGCGCTCTACCACACTAGTTGGTCTGTAAGAGCTCCACGACTTGGCTTGCTCTGTAAGAATGCTACCACTCTACCTTGTCTATAGGAGCTCTACCACTTTACTTGGTCTGTAGGAGCTCTACCACTGCCTGGTGTGTAGGAGCTCTACCACTGCCTGGTGTGTAGGAGCTCTACCACTCTGCCTGATTTGTAGGAGCTCTACCACTCTGCCTGGTTTTTAGGAGCCTTGCCACTCTGCCTGGTTTGTAGGAGTTCTAACACTCTGCTCAGTCTGTAAGAGTTCTGCCATTCCGCTTGGTCTGTAGGAGCTCTACCACTCTGCTTGGTCTGTAAGAGCTCTATCATTCTGCCTGGTTTGTAGGAGCTCTACCACTCTTCCTGGTTTATTGGAGCTCTGCCACTCTGCCTGGTTTGTAGGAGCTCTGCCACTCTGCTCGGTCTGTAAGAGCTCTACCACTCTGCCTGGTCTGTAGGAGCTCTACCACTCTGCCTGGTCTGTAGGAACTCTACCACTCTGCCTGGTCTGTAGGAACTCAACCACTACCTGGTCTGTAGGAGCTCTACCACTCTACTTGGTCTGTAGGAGCTCTACCACTGCCTGGTCTGTAGGAGCTCTACCACTACCTGGTTTGTAGGAGCTCTACCACTCTGCCTGGTTTGTAGGAACTCTACCACTCTTCCTGGTTTTTAGGAGCTTTACCACTCTACCTGCTCTGTAGGAGCTTTACCACTCTACCTGGTCTATAGGAGCTTTACTACTCTACTTGGTCTGTGAGAGCTTTGCCACTGCATGGTCTGTAGGAGCTCTACCTGGTTTGTAGGTGCTCTGTCACTATGCCTGGTCTGTAAGAGCTCTACCACTCTGCCTGGTCTGTAAGAACTCTACCACTCTGCCTGGTCTGTAGGAGCTCAACCACTCTGCCTGGTCTGTAGGAGCTCTGCCACTCTGCCTGGTTTGTAGGTGCTCTGTCACTCTGCCTGGTCTGTAAGAGTTCTACCACTCTGCTCGGTCTGTAAGAGCTCTGCCACTCTGCCTGGTCTTTAGTAGCTCCATGACTCAGCTTGGTCTATAAGAATGCTACCACTCTACCTGGTCTGTAGGAGCTCTACCACTCTACCTGGTTTGTAGGTGCTCTGCCACTCTGCCTGGTCTGTAGGAGCTCTGCCACTCTGCCTGGTCTGTAGGAGCTTTACCACTCTGCCTGGTCTGTAGGAATTTTGCCAGACTTACCACTGACCTCTTTCCCTGCTTGTTCTTCTAGCAAGGCTTGTTTTCTGATCTATGAGATGCTCTAATCAGCAGAGCAATGACACAGTGTGGGAGGTGACTGCTCTTAGAAAGTGTCCCAGTGACTAAACAGATTTCCTGATGTTAGTGTTTGATATGTGAGGAGCACCAGCGGTTACCCTTTGGCTGATAGTCACTGTACTTCAGGCATGTGTAGTATGTGTCAGACAACCACTGTACCTCCTTTGACACCATCCCTATTTGACCTTAACATATATTTCCAGCAAAACGCACTGCCAAGTATATAAAATAATTAATAAATTCCAGTGGAACGATGGTGCATCTGTGTGTTAGTCATTCATTGAGAACGGAGCTGACAAGACCACAAGCCCTTTGATCACAGTCAGGTGTTAAAGCCACATGGACGACTTCTATAGAACTGAAACAAAGTTGACGTTCAGCTCACAGAGTCTTGGCATGGGATCATCCCTGAAATCTAATCTGGATAGCTGCTCTGGGCGTGCCCTGCCGGGTTAGGCTTGAGTGCAGATGAGCTTGGGGGTGGGATCTGTGGTGGTAAGTAGTGGTTTGACTTGCAAAACAGCACCCTCTGTATGAGGGCTGGCTTCCAGTGAAAAAGGCAGGCGCCGCCGGTTGGGTGGCAGTCCTAGGAACTGAGACATCGGGGACACTGTGATGCTATGGCCCCTGGCACCCACAGCCCTAAATAAGTGATGAGGAATGTTCCAAGGCATGAAGAGGTGTCAGGATCAGGTTTGTTTGCACTGTTTCCTCTTTCTTTATTTCTTTGGGGCTGGCTGTGTTCTCTCTGGTCCAGTCTTCTCTTCTAGCTCCTGTGTAACAGACAGGGCTTCTGCATGTACCTGGGCTGTATGAGCCTGTAAAGATTATCTGAACACTTCCCAAGCCCCCCCAGGCAAGGGTCATGTGGAAGGAGTTTGGCACCAGGGGCCAGCCCAGCAGGGGCCAGCTCAGCGGCTTCTGTCAGAGCAGGTTGACTCTGCATGAGTCTTTGGGCTCACCCAGGATTGGTTGTGACACTGTGAAGGACGTGGCCGTTAGTACCGTGGTGCCCTAACTTACTGTCTCTCTCCATGCCCTCACCGACCGCGGTCCACTCCCTCGACATATATTCAAATGAGAGGTGCAGGATAATAAAATGTGCTCATGATATGTCAGACGAGGCAGTTAGAACAGAATACAATGGAAGTTTGTAGTGGTGGTGGTGTGATCGGTTGCCTGTGGAAGAAGAACGGCAGTGGGCGGGCCGAGTTTAAATCAAAATGAAAGTGATAAATTGTGTCATGAATAAATGATTTACTTTAGCCCAGGTAGAGCATGTTTGTTTTAAGGCCACCGCGAGACATATTAATGTGTTTATATGTCAGACACGCTATGAGGTCACAACACTGACAGGTCTAGTTAACTATATTCATTCCTGTCAACGGTGCTGAAAGAGTGTAGTTAACAGCAGAGAAAGTGCATTTGGGTTTGTTTCGCAACCCATAGATGATTTACCAGAGAGCATTGGCCTGGCGTAGCCCGTGGTTAGTGCTGTCACCGTGCCAGGCTTGGAGGTGTGGAGAGGTGCTGCTTTGTGAGCTGTGGGAGGGTGAGGCAGTCAGGTGGAGCAGGTCTGGTATATATACTGTACCAACAGGCTTGGTCTGAAGGAATGTCATTCCAGTGTGTTGCTCTTATAGAGAATAAATAATCCCCCTGGCTTCACCCCCTGCTGGGTCTCCCTGGCAGATGGAGAGGGGTGTGGCTTTCACGTGCGTGCGCCTACTCGAATGGGTAAATCGGGGAGGGTTTGCGTGGCCAAGCCACCCTCCCTTGTGCAGGCAGGCTGCAGTCGATCATTTTAATCTCCCCCCACATGTGAGCGAGGGGACAGCCTCTCCTGAAACTTGGCACACAGTGCAGGGTGGGGTAACCGGCTCAGACCGGATTGACAACGTCCCTTTATAATAGCGTTCCCTCAGCTTGTCCTCCTACAGCAGTTTTTTTTTCCACGGGGTCTGTAACTCGCCCTCCCTCACCTCGCCGTCCTCTGACATGAGTAACGCACCCACTGCTGTACTGCTCATCAAACACTGCTCTTCCTCCCAGCATGCACTCTGATCCTCCCTGCTCTACCTCAAACTGCCCTTCACACACACACACACACTCTCTCTCTCTGTCTCTCTCTGTCTCTCTCTGTCTCTCTCTGTCTCTCTCTGTCTCTCTCTCTGTCTCTCTCTCTGTCTCTCTCTCTCTCTCTCTCTCTCTCTCTCTCTCTCTCTCTCTCTCTCTCTCTCTCTCTCTCTCTCTCTCTCTCTCTCTCTCTCTCTCTCTCTCTCTCTCTCTCTCTCTCTCTCTCTCTCTCTCTCTCTCTCTCTTTCTCTCTCTCTTCCTCTCTCTCTTCCTCTCTCTCTTCCTCTCTCAGGGAAATACATCCAGCAGACTTGATACAGCTAACAGCTAATTCAACCCTGCCTAAGTATGGGACATGTTGTCCATCAAGTCTGTATGCCATAACTGTCCTGTGTTTTCTATTTGATTGGTCTGTAAACACTAATTCAACCAATAGCTGTTAGACAGTGAAATCAATGGTAACTCTGGTGTTGTGTGGTGGTGGTGTTGCAAGATGGCTCACCTCCAGACTCTTGAATGGACTCCAGGGCCTGGCGTTGTACAGTACTGTTGTGATGGGCTATTGATAGAGAAATCTGACGCTACTGTAAACTTTGGGGTCCTTCAACTGAACTGGCCCATACCTACTGTGATATGATTTATTCGTTTTTTAATCGACATCATCACAGTCATTATAGCATAAATTATAGCACTGCCATAACTCTTTAAAATCACACCCCAAAAAAAAAAAACACATCTTCACAAAATGACTCTGGCCCTAACTGGATTCATGAAAGAACTACATAGAATAAACTACGTAGTCTACCAAACTATGTGGTGGTTTTACCATATTTGTAGTGTAATACCTATCTTGTAATATAATGTAGTGTAATACCTATGCAGTAATAAAGTGTAATACATATCCAGTAATATATTGTAGTGCAGTGGTTCCCAACCCTCTCATCGGGGTGCCCCAGACAGGCCATATTTTTATTACACCCTTAAATGACACAACTAGTTAAATTAGTCAACTACACATTAAGCATTTGACTAATTGAATCAGGTGTGCCATTTCATGGTATGAAAAAAAGATGGCCTGTATGGGGCACCCTGAGAGGGTTGGGAACCACTGTTGTAGTGTAATACCGATCCAGAAATACACTATAGTGTATTACCTTTCCAGTAATATATTGTAGTGTAATTCCTATCCAGTAATATAGTGTAGTGAAAAATCTATCCAATAATATATTGTAGTGTAATACCTACCCAGTAATATAGTGTAGTGAAATACCTATCCAGTAATGTATTTGAGTCTAATATATATCCAGTAATATATTGTAGTGTAATACCTATCCAGTAATATATTGTAGTGTAGTATACATCCAGTAATATATTGTGGTGTAATACCTATCCAGTAATGTATTTGAGTCTAATATATATCCAGTAATATATTGTAGTGTAATACCTATCCAGTAATATATTTTAGTCTAATATATATCTGGTAATATATTGTAGTGTAATACCTATCCTGTAATATATTTTAGTCTAATATATATCCAGTATTATATTGTAGTGCAATACATATCAAGTAATATTACCCCGATACTCGCTTCTCTTCATTGGTTAACTGTCAAATACAGAATTGATTTTAAAGTGCTTCTATTGGCTTTTAAGGCATTACATGGTCTGGCTCCATTATATATCACAGATCTTCTCGCTTTGTATCACGCCCCCAGGACCCTCAGATCGTCAAACAAAACCCTTTTAGCTATCCCACAGACTCGGATGAAAACTAGGGGTGATCGTGCTTTTTTCAGTTGTGGCCCCGAGACTGTGGAATACGCTACCGATTAGCGTTAGGTCCTCTCCTACCACAGAGACATTTAAATGTCGTCTTAAAACCCATTTTTATTCTCTGGCATTTGAGTCAGCATTAGGAGATTTGTATCTTACTGTGTAATTTGTCCTGTCTGATTTTGTTGTGTTATATGTGTGTACTCTTACCTGTGTACAGCACTTTGTTCAGCAACTGCTGTTTTTAAATGTGCTTTATATATAAAATTACTTGATTTGACTTGACTAATATATTTTAGTCTAATATACAGTATATCCAGTAATATATTGTAGTGTAATACCTATCCAGTAATATGTTTTAGTCTAATATATATCCAGTAAAATATTGTAGTATTAGTACTATTCAGCCTGAGTTTAACAGATTTTCTATTTCTCCTGGTTCTGTTCTCCTTTCTTCCCGTTCACCTTCAGAAAGGCAGTCGGACATACGGCAGGACGGATACACGGGCGGCTGCTGTAATTGGCGGCTCGGCGGCAAGCTGGTGGAAGATGTCGTCAGGAGCCGGCGGGAGGGGGGGGCGGCGGCTCAGAGGTACAGGGGGTGGGGAGGCTGCGGAGGAGGGACCAGTGGGCATCCCGTTCCCCGAGCACAGTGCAGACATCCTGGGTGGCCTGAACCAACAGCGCCTCAATGGCCGGCTGTGTGACGTTCTCCTGGTCGCCCAGGACAGGGAGTTTCCGGCCCACCGCTCCGTGCTCGCCTCGTGCAGCTCTTACTTCCACAAGCTGTTCACCTCGGGCCCTGCCGCCGATCAACAAAACATCTACTCCATTGACTTTGTGGCTTCTGATGCCCTGGGGGCCCTGCTGGACTTCGCCTACACGGCCACGCTAACCGTCAGCCACAGCTCTGTGGGAGACATTCTGGCCGCCGCCCGTCTCCTGGAGATCCCGCCCATCCAGGAAGTCTGCACTCACCTGCTGGACACCAAAGTGCTTTCCCCGCCGGTAAGCTGGTCATCATGACAAAGCAGCACCACTTTCAACATTCTGTCCTACTATTACCCCCCCCCCCCCCCCCCTCATGGCCTGTTTCTCTGGGAGGCCGGCATCTAATTATTGTTGTCACTTAACGTAAACCTTTATCAAACACTTATCAACGTTAAAGCAGGAATAATTGTTGTTCATTGTTTAAAGTAATAACAAAGCCATGTCCCCTCCATTTCTGTAAAAAGCTAAGGGATGGCTTTGTTAAAATGGAACGGCTCTGAAATAACTGGACATATTTTCAGTGTATTTTGTGACAAAACATGTTAGTTTTCTTTTTATCCCCAAGCACAAGGTGCAACTGTGTAAGGATCATGCTGTTTAATTTGTTTATAGATATGTCACCCCTTTAATGTTGATGGATTATCTTGCCAAAGGAGAAAGGCTCATTAGTACAGATCTAAACAAATATATTTATATATTTTTAATATTTTAGAGTTATTTTAGATTCTGCTTTGGTACAACAACTATTGTTTTCAGGAGGTAAAGCAATTTTTTTATTTTTATGGCTATTCTGGATGTCCATCCAACTGCGGCAGACCAGACCACGTACCACACAACATCTATCATTGCCCTACGCTGAAAGAAACAAACGCTCAGTCATCAGGCTTTGTCTGGCCCTCACATAGTCAGCACGCTTACATCAAGCCCTGTATTAGTCTCTCTCCTACACTCACTGCCAAACACACTTCCACACCCTGGAGTCACAATAACAATGACCTTTACACTTACTCATGCTGAGCCAAGGCTAGCCCTAGAATCTCAGGACAGCTTGGTCAGGAGGCTATCTACACTCAAAAGCATATTGCAGCTAAGCTATAACATGTACCGTAGATGCTGTAAAGCATGTGGAATGTAAAAGCAACATAGACATATTCAGGGTTATGCTTCTGTTTCCTCGTAGTAACATGGTCACGTTCAGGGTCATGTTGTTTTTGTTTCCTCATAGTAACATGGTCACGTTCAGGGTCTTGTTGTTTTTGTTTCCTCGTAGTAACATG